>CM036246.1:36020401-36169342 GCA_020698575.1 Bostrychus sinensis | reverse complement strand
TCTCTCACCTCACCTGCCTCTCCTACCTCACCTGCCTCCTCTTCTACCTCACCTGCCTCCTCTTCTACCTCACCTGCCTCCTCTTCTACCTCACCTGCCTCCTCTTCTACCTCACCTGCCTCCTCTTCTACCTCACCTGCCTCCTCTTCTACCTCACCTGCCTCCTCTTCTACCTCACCTGCCTCCTCTTCTACCTCACCTGCCTCCTCTTCTACCTCACCTGCCTCCTCTTCTACCTCACCTGCCTCCTCTTCTACCTCACCTGCCTCCTCTTCTACCTCACCTGCCTCCTCTTCTACCTCACCTGCCTCCTCTTCTACCTCACCTGCCTCCTCTTCTACCTCACCTGCCTCCTCTTCTACCTCACCTGCCTCCTCTTCTACCTCACCTGCCTCCTCTTCTACCTCACCTGCCTCCTCTTCTACCTCACCTGCCTCCTCTTCTACCTCACCTGCCTCCTCTTCTACCTCACCTGCCTCCTCTTCTACCTCACCTGCCTCCTCTTCTACCTCACCTGCCTCCTCTTCTACCTCACCTGCCTCCTCTTCTACCTCACCTGCCTCCTCTTCTACCTCACCTGCCTCCTCTTCTACCTCACCTGCCTCCTCTTCTACCTCACCTGCCTCCTCTTCTACCTCACCTGCCTCCTCTTCTACCTCACCTGCCTCCTCTTCTACCTCACCTGCCTCCTCTTCTACCTCACCTGCCTCCTCTTCTACCTCACCTGCCTCCTCTTCTACCTCACCTGCCTCCTCTTCTACCTCACCTGCCTCCTCTTCTACCTCACCTGCCTCCTCTTCTACCTCACCTGCCTCCTCTTCTACCTCACCTGCCTCCTCTTCTACCTCACCTGCCTCCTCTTCTACCTCACCTGCCTCCTCTTCTACCTCACCTGCCTCCTCTTCTACCTCACCTGCCTCCTCTTCTACCTCACCTGCCTCCTCTTCTACCTCACCTGCCTCCTCTTCTACCTCACCTGCCTCCTCTTCTACCTCACCTGCCTCCTCTTCTACCTCACCTGCCTCCTCTTCTACCTCACCTGCCTCCTCTTCTACCTCACCTGCCTCCTCTTCTACCTCACCTGCCTCCTCTTCCTACCTCACCTGCCTCCTCTTCTACCTCACCTGCCTCCTCTTCTACCTCACCTGCCTCCTCTTCTACCTCACCTGCCTCCTCTTCTACCTCACCTGCCTCCTCTCCTACCTCACCTGCCTCCTCTTCTACCTCACCTGCCTCCTCTTCTACCTCACCTGCCTCCTCTTCTACCTCACCTGCCTCCTCTCCTACCTCACCTGCCTCCTCTTCTACCTCACCTGCCTCCTCTTCTACCTCACCTGCCTCCTCTTCTACCTCACCTGCCTCCTCTTCTACCTCACCTGCCTCCTCTCCTACCTCACCTGCCTCCTCTTCTACCTCACCTGCCTCCTCTTCTACCTCACCTGCCTCCTCTTCTACCTCCTCTTCTACCTCACCTGCCTCCTCTTCTACCTCCTCTTCTACCTCACCTGCCTCCTCTTCTACCTCACCTGCCTCCTCTTCTACCTCCTCTCCTACCTCACCTGCCTCCTCTTCTACCTCACCTGCCTCCTCTTCTACCTCCTCTTCTACCTCACCTGCCTCCTCTTCTACCTCACCTGCCTCCTCTTCTACCTCCTCTCCTACCTCACCTGCCTCCTCTCCTACCTCACCTGCTTCCTCTTCTACCTCCTCTCCTACCTCACCTGCCTCCTCTTCTACCTCACCTGCCTCCTCTTCTACCTCACCTGTCTCCTCTCCTACCTCACCTGCCTCCTCTTCTACCTCACCTGCCTCCTCTCCTACCTCACCTGCCTCCTCTTCTACCTCACCTGCCTCCTCTCCTACCTCACCTGCCTCCTCTTCTACCTCACCTGCCTCCTCTTCTACCTCACCTGCCTCCTCTTCTACCTCACCTGCCTCCTCTTCTACCTCCTCTTCTACCTCACCTGCCTCCTCTTCTACCTCACCTGCCTCCTCTTCTACCTCACCTGCCTCCTCTTCTACCTCCTCTTCTACCTCACCTGCCTCCTCTCCTACCTCACCTGCCTCCTCTTCTACCTCACCTGCCTCCTCTCCTACCTCACCTGCCTCCTCTTCTACCTCACCTGCCTCCTCTTCTACCTCACCTGCCTCCTCTTCTACCTCACCTGCCTCCTCTTCTACCTCACCTGCCTCCTCTTCTACCTCACCTGCCTCCTCTTCTACCTCACCTGCCTCCTCTTCTACCTCACCTGCCTCCTCTTCTACCTCACCTGCCTCCTCTTCTACCTCACCTGCCTCCTCCTCTACCTCACCTGCCTCCTCTTCTACCTCACCTGCCTCCTCTTCTACCTCCTCTTCTACCTCACCTGCCTCCTCTTCTACCTCACCTGCCTCCTCTTCTACCTCCTCTCCTACCTCACCTGCCTCCTCTTCTACCTCACCTGCCTCCTCTTCTACCTCACCTGCCTCCTCCTCTACCTCACCTGCCTCCTCTTCTACCTCACCTGCCTCCTCTTCTACCTCACCTGCCTCCTCTTCTACCTCACCTGCCTCCTCTTCTACCTCACCTGCCTCCTCTTCTACCTCACCTGCCTCCTCTTCTACCTCACCTGCCTCCTCCTCTACCTCACCTGCCTCCTCTTCTACCTCACCTGCCTCCTCTTCTACCTCACCTGCCTCCTCTTCTACCTCACCTGCCTCCTCTTCTACCTCACCTGCCTCCTCTCCTACCTCACCTGCCTCCTCTTCTACCTCACCTGCCTCCTCTTCTACCTCACCTGCCTCCTCTTCTACCTCCTCTCCTACCTCACCTGCCTCCTCTTCTACCTCACCTGCCTCCTCTTCTACCTCACCTGCCTCCTCTTCTACCTCACCTGCCTCCTCTTCTACCTCACCTGCCTCCTCTTCTACCTCACCTGCCTCCTCTTCTACCTCACCTGCCTCCTCTCTACCTCACCTGCCTCCTCTTCTACCTCACCTGCCTCCTCTTCTACCTCACCTGCCTCCTCTTCTACCTCACCTGCCTCCTCTTCTACCTCACCTGCCTCCTCTCCTACCTCACCTGCCTCCTCTTCTACCTCACCTGCCTCCTCTTCTACCTCACCTGCCTCCTCTTCTACCTCACCTGCCTCCTCTCCTACCTCACCTGCCTCCTCTTCTACCTCACCTGCCTCCTCTTCTACCTCACCTGCCTCCTCTTCTACCTCACCTGCCTCCTCTTCTACCTCACCTGCCTCCTCTTCTACCTCACCTGCCTCCTCTTCTACCTCACCTGCCTCCTCTTCTACCTCACCTGCCTCCTCTTCTACCTCACCTGCCTCCTCTTCTACCTCACCTGCCTCCTCTTCTACCTCCTCTTCTACCTCACCTGCCTCCTCTTCTACCTCCTCTTCTACCTCACCTGCCTCCTCTTCTACCTCACCTGCCTCCTCTTCTACCTCCTCTCCTACCTCACCTGCCTCCTCTTCTACCTCACCTGCCTCCTCTCCTACCTCACCTGCTTCCTCTTCTACCTCCTCTCCTACCTCACCTGCCTCCTCTTCTACCTCACCTGCCTCCTCTTCTACCTCACCTGTCTCCTCTCCTACCTCACCTGCCTCCTCTTCTACCTCACCTGCCTCCTCTCCTACCTCACCTGCCTCCTCTTCTACCTCACCTGCCTCCTCTCCTACCTCACCTGCCTCCTCTTCTACCTCACCTGCCTCCTCTTCTACCTCACCTGCCTCCTCTTCTACCTCACCTGCCTCCTCTTCTACCTCCTCTTCTACCTCACCTGCCTCCTCTTCTACCTCACCTGCCTCCTCTTCTACCTCACCTGCCTCCTCTTCTACCTCCTCTTCTACCTCACCTGCCTCCTCTCCTACCTCACCTGCTTCCTCTTCTACCTCACCTGCCTCCTCTCCTACCTCACCTGCCTCCTCTTCTACCTCACCTGCCTCCTCTTCTACCTCACCTGCCTCCTCTTCTACCTCACCTGCCTCCTCTTCTACCTCACCTGCCTCCTCTTCTACCTCACCTGCCTCCTCTTCTACCTCACCTGCCTCCTCTTCTACCTCACCTGCCTCCTCTTCTACCTCACCTGCCTCCTCTTCTACCTCACCTGCCTCCTCTTCTACCTCACCTGCCTCCTCTCTACCTCACCTGCCTCCTCTTCTACCTCACCTGCCTCCTCTTCTACCTCACCTGCCTCCTCTCTACCTCACCTGCCTCCTCTTCTACCTCACCTGCCTCCTCTTCTACCTCACCTGCCTCCTCTTCTACCTCACCTGCCTCCTCTTCTACCTCACCTGCCTCCTCTTCTACCTCACCTGCCTCCTCTTCTACCTCACCTGCCTCCTCTTCTACCTCACCTGCCTCCTCTTCTACCTCACCTGCCTCCTCTTCTACCTCACCTGCCTCCTCTCCTACCTCACCTGCCTCCTCTTCTACCTCACCTGCCTCCTCCTCTACCTCACCTGCCTCCTCTTCTACCTCACCTGCCTCCTCTTCTACCTCACCTGCCTCCTCTCCTACCTCACCTGCCTCCTCTTCTACCTCACCTGCCTCCTCTTCTACCTCACCTGCCTCCTCTTCTACCTCACCTGCCTCCTCTTCTACCTCACCTGCCTCCTCCTCTACCTCACCTGCCTCCTCTCCTACCTCACCTGCCTCCTCCTCTACCTCACCTGCCTCCTCTTCTACCTCCTCTTCTACCTCACCTGCCTCCTCTTCTACCTCCTCTTCTACCTCACCTGCCTCCTCTTCTACCTCACCTGCCTCCTCTTCTACCTCCTCTCCTACCTCACCTGCCTCCTCTTCTACCTCACCTGCCTCCTCTCCTACCTCACCTGCTTCCTCTTCTACCTCCTCTCCTACCTCACCTGCCTCCTCTTCTACCTCACCTGCCTCCTCTTCTACCTCACCTGTCTCCTCTCCTACCTCACCTGCCTCCTCTTCTACCTCACCTGCCTCCTCTCCTACCTCACCTGCCTCCTCTTCTACCTCACCTGCCTCCTCTCCTACCTCACCTGCCTCCTCTTCTACCTCACCTGCCTCCTCTTCTACCTCACCTGCCTCCTCTTCTACCTCACCTGCCTCCTCTTCTACCTCCTCTTCTACCTCACCTGCCTCCTCTTCTACCTCACCTGCCTCCTCTTCTACCTCCTCTTCTACCTCACCTGCCTCCTCTCCTACCTCACCTGCCTCCTCTTCTACCTCACCTGCCTCCTCTCCTACCTCACCTGCCTCCTCTTCTACCTCACCTGCCTCCTCTTCTACCTCACCTGCCTCCTCTTCTACCTCACCTGCCTCCTCTTCTACCTCACCTGCCTCCTCTTCTACCTCACCTGCCTCCTCTTCTACCTCACCTGCCTCCTCTTCTACCTCACCTGCCTCCTCCTCTACCTCACCTGCCTCCTCTTCTACCTCACCTGCCTCCTCTTCTACCTCACCTGCCTCCTCTTCTACCTCACCTGCCTCCTCTTCTACCTCACCTGCCTCCTCTTCTACCTCCTCTCCTACCTCACCTGCCTCCTCTTCTACCTCACCTGCCTCCTCTCCTACCTCACCTGCCTCCTCTCCTACCTCACCTGCCTCCTCTTCTACCTCACCTGCCTCCTCTTCTACCTCACCTGCCTCCTCTCCTACCTCACCTGCCTCCTCTTCTACCTCACCTGCCTCCTCTTCTACCTCACCTGCCTCCTCTCCTACCTCACCTGCCTCCTCTTCTACCTCACCTGCCTCCTCTTCTACCTCACCTGCCTCCTCTTCTACCTCCTCTTCTACCTCACCTGCCTCCTCTTCTACCTCACCTGCCTCCTCTTCTACCTCCTCTCCTACCTCACCTGCCTCCTCTTCTACCTCACCTGCCTCCTCTTCTACCTCACCTGCCTCCTCTTCTACCTCACCTGCCTCCTCTTCTACCTCACCTGCCTCCTCCTCTACCTCACCTGCCTCCTCTTCTACCTCACCTGCCTCCTCTTCTACCTCACCTGCCTCCTCTCTACCTCACCTGCCTCCTCTTCTACCTCACCTGCCTCCTCTTCTACCTCACCTGCCTCCTCTTCTACCTCACCTGCCTCCTCTTCTACCTCACCTGCCTCCTCTTCTACCTCACCTGCCTCCTCTTCTACCTCACCTGCCTCCTCTTCTACCTCACCTGCCTCCTCCTCTACCTCACCTGCCTCCTCTTCTACCTCACCTGCCTCCTCTTCTACCTCACCTGCCTCCTCTTCTACCTCACCTGCCTCCTCTCCTACCTCACCTGCCTCCTCTCCTACCTCACCTGCCTCCTCTTCTACCTCACCTGCCTCCTCTTCTACCTCACCTGCCTCCTCTTCTACCTCACCTGCCTCCTCTTCTACCTCACCTGCCTCCTCTTCTACCTCACCTGCCTCCTCTCCTACCTCACCTGCCTCCTCTTCTACCTCACCTGCCTCCTCCTCTACCTCACCTGCCTCCTCTTCTACCTCACCTGCCTCCTCTCCTACCTCACCTGCCTCCTCTCCTACCTCACCTGCCTCCTCTTCTACCTCACCTGCCTCCTCTTCTACCTCACCTGCCTCCTCTTCTACCTCACCTGCCTCCTCTTCTACCTCACCTGCCTCCTCTTCTACCTCACCTGCCTCCTCTTCTACCTCACCTGCCTCCTCTCCTACCTCACCTGCCTCCTCTTCTACCTCACCTGCCTCCTCTTCTACCTCACCTGCCTCCTCTTCTACCTCACCTGCCTCCTCTCTACCTCACCTGCCTCCTCTTCTACCTCACCTGCCTCCTCTCCTACCTCACCTGCCTCCTCTTCTACCTCACCTGCCTCCTCTTCTACCTCACCTGCCTCCTCTTCTACCTCACCTGCCTCCTCTTCTACCTCACCTGCCTCCTCTCCTACCTCACCTGCCTCCTCTTCTACCTCACCTGCCTCCTCTTCTACCTCACCTGCCTCCTCTTCTACCTCACCTGCCTCCTCTCCTACCTCACCTGCCTCCTCTTCTACCTCACCTGCCTCCTCTCCTACCTCACCTGCCTCCTCTTCTACCTCACCTGCCTCCTCTTCTACCTCACCTGCCTCCTCTCCTACCTCACCTGCCTCCTCTTCTACCTCACCTGCCTCCTCTTCTACCTCACCTGCCTCCTCTTCTACCTCACCTGCCTCCTCTCCTACCTCACCTGCCTCCTCTTCTACCTCACCTGCCTCCTCTTCTACCTCACCTGCCTCCTCTCCTACCTCACCTGCCTCCTCTTCTACCTCACCTGCCTCCTCTCCTACCTCACCTGCCTCCTCTTCTACCTCACCTGCCTCCTCTTCTACCTCACCTGCCTCCTCCTCTACCTCACCTGCCTCCTCTTCTACCTCACCTGCCTCCTCCTCTACCTCATAGTGCTATAGTTTTACAGTGTTAGTGAGAGTGTTACAGTGCATTGACTCGAACCAAATTCCAAAATAAACTCAGACAGATTTAATTTATTTCTTTTATTGAAAAGCTTTTCTCCCCAAATCCTTTAAAAACAAACTCATGCAACCCCCTTAAAACCACAAAATATTCTTTTTATTATTATTGCACCAAAAACTCTATTTTTGCATATTTCTGTGAAAGTTCAGCAGCAGCTTCAGCAAAACACAAACAAACAAACAAACAAACAAACAAACAAACAAACAGAGAAACATGAGGAAAACATATTTAAATAAAACTGAGATTTTCTGAAACAATTCTGAGGTGAGTTTTAGTTCAAATGAAGAGGAGCAGACCCAGGTTTACTCTGAGAATAATGAGCCTGAGTGAGGCGCGGTGAAAGGATAAACGAGCGAGCTGCCAGGTCTCTGTCAGTCTGCCCCGGGGCAGCTGTGGCACAGAACTCACCACAGAGCCTGAGAGGGAAGGAGCTGGGAGTAACGAGACTGAACCCAGTTCACACCGAGTCCGTTGCGTGTCCCGAACGACGCCGTGCAGGTCTCTGAGTGAGTCCACAGCGGCTGAGCTGCAGTGCGTCTCTGTGTCCGCTGCTCCGACAGAAACACGGATCAGGTCTATTTTTGCCGGACGCCGCATCCGTCAGGTACAAAGCTGGACAGAGCAGAGCCAGACAGGAAGTCAGACCCGGGACCAGTGAAGAGGATCCGCAGCCTCTCGCTCACATCGCTGTAAACATTAACTCGTGTTTACACAGAGATGTAAACCCCGGGGTTAATCTGGGACACGGACGACGGACGATTACTCCTGGAAGTGGAAAACCACCAGATTTTAAACGACACCTCACATCTTTATTATAAAGCAACACAAAAAAGGACAAGGCTCGGAGCGAACACATGACTTCCAGCATGAACTCGTTACTCTCGCGTGAACTGCCCCCAGCCGGCTCTGGTCAGAGTCGGGTTCACTCGCTGTGAACCTGGCGTTATCTGCTGAGGAGCGGGGCAGCGACGGCGGTGAAGGGAGAGGACCTCAGGTCCACTCTGAGTTTGATCTGAAGACGATGTTTCAGAATAAACTCCACAGTGATTCTCTACAAACCAAAGAAACTACAGTTAAACCAAACTCTGAGTCTGAGTCTGGAGGAGCAGGACTCTCTTTGGTTCAACAGGACAGGGAAAGGTCAGAGGTCAGTTCTGTCTGATGTCTGGAAGCTGAAGGCCTGCAGGGGGCGCTGTGAGAGCAGGGAGAGGTCAGGACAGCAGCAGGTCAGCCCGAGTCACCTGAGGACAGAGAGAACCAGAGTTAGTTTGTTGTGTGCTGAGCGTTTTCAGACCAGAGAGGGTCCAGGTCTGAGTTGGTCTCAGAGAGTTCCTGAAGCTCTGCAGCTGGGATTTAAAACCTCAACGATCACAAAAACACCAGCGGTACGTTTACGTTTTATTTCTCAGGGCACACTCAAAGTGCAGTGGTTGTCACATGACTTGGGTTAGAGCAGTAACTGATGCATTATGGGTAAGAAAGTAGAGCGTGGTGAGGAGTGACACGGCCCTGCAGCAGACTCTGTGCACGACTGAAGGCTAACGTCTGGGTTTCTTAGCGGACGTTGGTTTAGTTGTTTCCAGTTGGATCTAAAACAAAAAGCGGCGGAATCTGGGCCAAAAATGTTTCTAACTTTCCCACAGAGCTGACTGCAGAGGTAACTGTTACTGCTGTGTACTTCTGCGTACCTCTATAGTACCTCTGTGTACAAGTTAGCGTCAGTTAGCATTAGCATTAGCCGTTGGTGTTACAGATGTAGGCGATGTTTTTGTGACTTAGCTTCAGAATTATACACAAACTGGGAAATGTAAAATATGAAGCCGTGTTCGTGTTTGCTCTGGGACAGGGGGGAAAAGAATCGACAGTGGTTCTGTTCAGTTTTGACAGCGTTGTGTTGGGGACCGGAAACAACATCACTGACTCTAGTTTTACAGCCAGAGCTAGCATATGCTAACGTGCACAGGGTCTAGTACAGCAACTCTGCACTTGGTTTACAAGGCGCAAACGTTTCCACTGTGTCCAGGTCAGAGACTTGTCTCATGGCACAGAGTAATTAAAGTTTCCAAGACATCAGAACAAGATGTGGGCCTTCGTTTTGTGTAAAAAAAACTCAGAGAGAACACACAAACTTAACCCTCAGGCCTCCTTTAGATCACTCACCCTGTCCTCATCACTGAGAGCAAAACTGAATTCATTTTCATATGTTTACCTCTAAATGCAGTTTGTTTACATAAGTCCATAGATTTGTAAATAAAAGATGAATTATTTCCTGTTTACAGATCCAAAGTGTTTTGTTTGTGCAGGGATTCCCCGTCCTAACACTGATTTAATCCATTTTTACTTTGCTCTGAAACTCAGCTTCTTCCTCTTAAAGTCCTAAGAGGCGGAGCTACACTCACTGTTATCCAATGGAATTATAAGGAATTATTTCCCACAATGCACTGAGAAAATGATGTTTTTGTTTGTGTATTGTTTATCCTCTGACTGACAGAGTCACAGAGGAATGAACAGGATTTAACTTTTCTGTATTGGAACGGCAGCAGAGGGAAAATAAGTGATTTTAATGAGAGTCAATGGGACTTAAAGACTGAGAGAGGAAGAGAGAGTTTACTGTGGAGACAACACAGTTCTGTTGTTTTCAGTTGTGAAGCTGAAATTATAAAATTTATTTACTAATGAACATCTTTGTCAAGAAATGAGAGCAAAAATACTTTTGAAAAACCCTAAAAGGAGCCAAGGGCTGAGGGTTAGATTCTCACTGTCCACATGCAGCTGGACACAAACCTCACACTAACACACACGGGACGGTCCGGGACGGCCCGGGACGGCCCAGGACAGTACAGTACCTGCCTCTCTAAAAGGAGAGAGAGTCTGGAGGAGTGGACAGGAGCAGAGGGAGAGCAGCTCGGAGAGAACTCAGCCTGAGTTTGTTTTCCTGAACACAACACCACTTTAATACAGCTTTATATCACAGAGGAGCACTGAGGGATTGTGGGTAAAACTCAGCTGAGTACTGAGGGATTGTGGGTAAAACTCACCTGCAGGTTGGTCTTGGCCTTCCTCAGCACGTCCCTCGTCCTCGACACTGGGCAGGAAGAAAAAAGAGAAATGTATTTCTGAGTATATTTGTGTCTTTGTGTAACATGATGGGTGTATTTGTGTATTTGTGTATACACAGTAAAAACCCTGGGTTATGTCAGAAACCTGGGCTGACACAGTTGGGTCAGAGGTTGGGCTGTAACCCAGGACTGGGTTAGAAATAAAAACCCAACCTGGGTCAGGGTCAGAGTCAGACTTTAACTGTCCTCAGCTCCAAAGGCAGGAGTTAGCTCAGTCTGAGAGAAACCTCAAATAAAAGTCTGTACACATTTTTATCTAATTATTCGTCGTTATGATTTAGTTTAAAGCTTTCTGGGACTGAATGTCATTGTTATTATTTTAACATTAGTTTTGTCTCTGGCCTAAGTTGTAGCCTGTAGCTTAGCTTGTAGCCTGTAGCTTAGTTTGTAGCCTGTATCTTATCTTGTAGCCTGTATCTTAGCTTGTAGCCTGTAGTTCAGCTTGTAGCCTGTAGCTTAGTTTGTAGCCTGTAGCTTAGCTTGTAGCCTGTAGTTTAGCTTGTAGCCTGTAGTTTAGCTTGTAGCCTGTAGCTTAGCTTGTAGCCTGTAGCTTAGCTTGTAGCCTGTAGCTTAGCTTGAGAAATGGATAGAAACCTTGCCAAAATTAACACTGGAGTGTCAGCAAAAATGTTGAACCTTTTCTAATAATTATTTTCAGGATGTTTGGGGTGAACTATAGTGTAAAAAATGAAATAGCTCTACTAGCTTTAGCATCAGTTACTTGGCTAACTGTCAACGAGCTAACTGCTACTTTTCAGTTTTTAAAAAGCTGCTGTTGTTTCAGGTCGACTTTATCCTCTCCTTATGGGCTTCTGAGCTGATTCATCTGTAGCTTTACAGGTAAGATATTTTACCTATTTTTCACAATTTAAAAATAAAATCACTTTTACATTTGGCTTAAATGACAAACATTTAATAATTGGTTTTCCTACAGGTGCCTTGGTAAAAATGCACTCAGTCTGCCATCTGAGCTCTACCAGACTTTTACAAAATGAAAAGTACAAGTACAAACTGTGTATTTAATATTTTAATAGCATTATGAAAAATGTGTGTCTCTGATAGAGAGTGTACATATTTTAGCTGTAAATGTGACTCTTTTCCTTTTTCCCCACAGCAGACTGAGGTCCACAGCAGAGCCAGATCCTGACTGTGGACAGAGTTCAGAACTGTTGTGTTGTTCTCCCAACAAGAGCAGCTGTAGCTCACAGCACAAGCAACGTTATACCACTGACTACAATAAAATAGAACCCCCACTCCCCCCTGAGTGGATAATCCATAAGTAAACTGAAACTAAATATATATGTGTAGATATAAATAAAAATTGCAGGTAACCCAGGTTGTGTAGTTTTTTCAAGAGACATAACCCAGCATCTTGGGTCAAACATGGAACCCAACTTAAAAGTTAAAATTAACCCAGCGTTGGCTCAGTCCATATTTGACCCAGCCCTGGTTACAAACTGGGGTCATTTTAACCCAGCATTTTTTAGTGTGTATTTGTGTATATTTGTGTGTATTTGTGTGTATTTGTGTATATTTGTGTGTATTTGTGTGTATTTGTATGTATTTGTGTATATTTGTGTATATTTGTATATATTTGTGTATTTGTGTATATTTGTTTATATTTGTGTTTATATTTGTTTATATTTGTGTGAGCGTACGCTGGCTGACGACGAGCCGCTCCAGTTTCTGTCTCTGGTCGTTGTTCTGCTGCAGATTTTCCAGAGTTTCCTTCAGAGTTCGGTCTCGCTCTGAGAGTTTCTGTCGCAGAGACGACAGCTCCTCCTCCACACTCTGCACAACAACAACAACAACAACTGTGTAAACAACAACAACAACCACGTAAACAAACACAACAACAACTGTGTAAACAACAACAACCACGTAAACAAACACAACAACCACGTAAACAAACACAACAACAACCACGTAAACAAACACAATAACAACTGTGTAAACAACAACAACAACAACCACGTAAACAAACACAACAACAACTGTGTAAACAACAACAACAACCATGTAAACAAACACAACAACCGTGTCAACAAACACAACAACTGCGTAAACAAACACAACAACTGCATAAACAAATAAACACAACAACATCTGTGGAAACAAATAAACACAACAACTGCATAAACAAATAAACACAACATACACAAACAAAAACATAAATAAACAAAACAACCATGTAAACAAACAAAACAACATACACATACACAGACAAAACATCTGCGTGCGCCAACAAAACAACATCAACAAATAAACACAACAACACACAAACATAGCAGTGGGCGGGGCTTAGTGATACAGACAGGAGGTTAGTTATTGAGGTTAGAAGTTATTGTACTTTATTGTTATGTTTTAAATATTTTTAGTTAACTCGGTAATCAATAAATGAAAAGTTAAAAACTAAGCCCAGTGAAGAAAACAAAAGTGTAAAATAACATTAACATACGACAAAAACAACTTTATGTTTAAGTGTGTTCCTGATGAGTTTTTCCTCCTGCAGCCCTAACTTTTTAGTCACATCTTTCGCCTTGAGGCACAAAAAATGCACCAATAAAGACTGCCATAGAAATTATTTTTCATGGTTTCATTATTACATCATTACATAACAAAAATTCATTCTGTTTATGAAATTTAACCCATTAAATTCCAGTTTTTTCCAGTTTCACAAAAAAATTATTATTTTTTTCCTTTCTGTAAATGCAAATTAGATTATTTTTTTTGTGGTAGATTATCTGAGCTTGGGAGTGTCAACAATTGGCATCATGATTGATTTTATTAGATTGGAGCCATTTCAACATTTATACCTCTGTCTACCATATATGGGGAAATGGCGCCACCTAGTAAAAAACTATAAAAACAAAAATTCCAATCCCTCGCTGTCATGAATCCCTGAAATACTTGATAAAAATGTGAAATTATATTGCAGAATAAAAATGTCGTTTTAATGGGAGTCAATGGCACAAAAAATGTCTCAGGGGTAAAGGTGGGACTGTTTTTTTTTTTTAAACCTTTTTCAGAGCAAAGTCTATGCCATTTTGAATCAACACAACAAAAGTTGTCCATAAAAAACTGCTGCAAAACATCCAAAAATATCTTAGGGCTGCAGTTAAAACGGTTTAATGGCTTTGGTCTTTATACGATTTTAGACTCAACATTAGAGATCCTGAACTGAACTGTTGCTAATAATAAACACGTTTAGATCAAACATAAGTCGGCAAAAGTAACGTTAGCACAAACCGTACATTAGCGTTAGCATTAGCACCAGAGCTAAGGATCAGGCTGCTGTCTAAATGTGAGAAACAAACCAAACTCAGCTAAAATCGACTGAAAATGAGTAAAATCTGATCTTTGACAGAGCTCGGCGGCTCCTGTTCGTATCTGTGAGTCCTGACCGGTCTCGGTCCCCACCTGGTCTCTGTGGTCCCGGCCTGGTCTGGTCCTGAGGCTCAGAGCGCGGGCCTCCTGCAGCAGGGCCCTCAGCCGCTCGCAGTCCTGGGTCAGAGGTCGCGCCGGGGCCACAGGTCCGGTCTTCAGGCTCTGGTCTATGAGCCGTAACAGGTCCAGAGAGTCCTGGAGGTTCTGCTGCAGCCTGAGGAAGTCCTGAGTCCAGACCAGGACTAGGTCTGGACTGGAGTCTGAGGAGGAGGAGGCGGAGGTTAAATGACATCAGGACGATTTAAAGATCTCCAGATGTTCCTCTGCTCACCTGAGTCCTCAGGATCAGTCCGGTCCTGGTCTGATCCAGGGCCAGGGTCTGAGGAGGAACCAGAACATTAGACCAGGTCGGTAGAGCAGTGTTTCCCAACCAGGGGTACGGGGACCCCTAGAGGTATGCGAGTATTTTACAAGGGGCACATTTATTTCCAAGATGATACGAATTTTCTTTTCACATTTAAATTTAACTCTTTAACTCTCTGAGGTCTGAGGACTCTGAGGACTCTGAGGTCTGAGGACTCTGAGGTCTGAAGACTCTGAGGTCTCTGAGGACTCTGAGGACTCTGAGGTCTCTGAGGATTCTGAGGCCTCTGAGGTCTCTGAGGTCTGAGGACTCTGAGGTCTGAAGACTCTGAGATCTCTGAGGATTCTGAGGTCTCTGAGGACTCTGAGGTCTCTGAGGTCTCTGAGGACTCTGAGGTCTCTGAGGTCTCTGAGGACTCTGAGGACTCTGAGGTCTCTGAGGACTCTGAGGTTTGAGGACTCTGAGGTCTCTGAGGACTCTGAGGACTCTGAGGTCTCTGAGGTCTCTGAGGACTCTGAGGTCTCTGAGGTCTCTGAGGACTCTGAGGACTCTGAGGTCTCTGAGGACTCTGAGGACTCTGAGGTCTCTGAGGTCTCTGAGGACTCTGAGGTCTCTGAGGTCTCTGAGGACTCTGAGGACTCTGAGGTCTCTGAGGACTCTGAGGTCTCTGAGGTCTCTGAGGTCTCTGAGGACTCTGAGGTCTCTGAGGTCTCTGAGGTCTCTGAGGTCTCTGAGGACTCTGAGGACTCTGAGGTCTCTGAGGACTCTGAGGTCTCTGAGGTCTCTGAGAACTCTGAGGACTCTGAGGTCTCTGAGGTCTGAGGACTCTGAGGTCTCTGAGGTCTCTGAGGTCTCTGAGGACTCTGAGGACTCTGAGGTCTCTGAGGACTCTGAGGACTCTGAGGTCTCTGAGGTCTCTGAGGACTCTGAGGTCTCTGAGGTCTCTGAGGACTCTGAGGTCTCTGAGGACTCTGAGGTCTCTGAGGTCTCTGAGAACTCTGAGGTCTCTGAGGACTCTGAGGTCTCTGAGGACTCTGAGGTCTCTGAGGACTCTGAGGACTCTGAAGGACTCTGAGGTCTGAGGACTCTGAGGACTCTGAGAACTCTGAGGTCTCTGAGGTCTCTGAGGTCTCTGAGAACTCTGAGGTCTCTGAGAACTCTGAGGACTCTGAGGTCTGAGGACTCTGAGGTCTCTGAGGTCTCTGAGGTCTCTGAGAACTCTGAGGACTCTGAGGACTCTGAGGTTTGAGGACTCTGAGGTCTCTGAGGACTCTGAGGACTCTGAGGTCTCTGAGGACTCTGAGGACTCTGAGGTCTCTGAGGACTCTGAGGACTCTGAGGACTCTGAGGTCTGAGGACTCTGAGGTCTGAGGTCTCTGAGGTCTCTGAGGTCTCTGAGGACTCTGAGGTCTCTGAGGTCTCTGAGGACTCTGAGGTCTGAGGACTCTGAGGTCTGAGGTCTCTGAGGTCTCTGAGGACTCTGAGGTCTGAGGTCTCTGAGGACTCTGAGGTCTCTGAGGTCTGAGGACTCTGAGGTCTCTAAGGTCTCTGAGAACTCTGAGGACTCTGAGGACTCTGAGGTTTGAGGACTCTGAGGTCTCTGAGGACTCTGAGGACTCTGAGGTCTCTGAGGACTCTGAGGACTCTGAGGTCTGAGGACTCTGAGGTTTGAGGACTCTGAGGTCTGAGGACTCTGAGGACTCTGAGGTCTCTGAGGTCTCTGAGGTCTCTGAGGACTCTGAGGACTCTGAGGTCTCTGAGGTCTCTGAGGTCTCTGAGGACTCTGAGGACTCTGAGGTCTGAGGACTCTGAGGACTCTGAGGTCTCTGAGGTCTCTGAGGTCTCTGAGGACTCTGAGGACTCTGAGGTCTCTGAGGTCTCTGAGGTCTCTGAGGTCTCTGAGGACTCTGAGGTCTCTGAGGTCTCTGAGGACTCTGAGGACTCTGAGGTCTCTGAGGTCTCTGAGGACTCTGAGGTCTGAGGACTCTGAGGTCTGAGGACTCTGAGGACTCTGAGGACTCTGAAGTCTCTGAGGACTCTGAGGACTCTGAGGTCTGAGGACTCTGAGGTCTCTGAGGACTCTGAGGTCTCTGAGGTCTCTGAGGACTCTGAGGACTGAGTTCTGAGGACTGTGCACCTGTGAACTGCAGTTGTCTCCTCGCTGTCTTCTCCTCTGCTCTGAGTCCTGGGAGGTCCAAGTTCAGGCTGCTGTCATCTGATTGGCTCCTGGCTCCTCCTCTCTGCTCTGATTGGCTCCTGGCTCCTCCTCTCTGCTCTGATTGGCTCCTGCCTCCTCCTCTCTGCTCTGATTGGCTCCTGGCTCCTCCCCTCTGCTCTGATTGGCTCCTGGCTCCTCCCCTCTGCTCTGATTGGCCGTTTCTCTGCTGTCTCTGCAGTGATTGGACGAGGATCTGACTCTCTCTGAGCTGCTGCTGGAGAACACTCACCTCCTGCTGGAGTCTGACACAGACACTTAACCATTACTCAACCAGGACTAAACCAGGACTAAACCAGGACTAAACCAGAGCTAAACCAGAACTAAACCAGGACTAAACCAGGACCAAACCAGGACTAAACCAGAGCTAAACCAGGACTAAACCAGGACTAAACCAGAGCTAAACCAGGACTAAACCAGGACTAAACCAGGACCAAACCAGGACCAAACCAGGTTTAAACCATTACTCAACCAGGACTAAACCAGGTCTAAACCAGGACCAAACCAGGTCTAAACCAGGTTTAAACCATTACTCAGCCAGGACTAAACCAGGACTAAACCAGGACTAAACCAGGACTAAACCAGGACTAAACCAGGACTAAACCAGGTCTAAACCAGGACTAAACCAGGACCAAACCAGGACCAAACCAGGTTTAAACCATTACTCAACCAGGACTAAACCAGGTCTAAACCAGGACTAAACCAGGACTAAACCAGGACCAAACCAGGTCTAAACCATTACTCAACCAGGACTAAACCAGGTCTAAACCAGGGCTAAACCAGGACTAAACCAGAGCTAAACCAGGACTAAACCAGGACTAAACCAGGACTAAACCAGGTCTAAACCAGGACTAAACCAGGACTAAACCAGGTCTAAACCAGGACTAAACCAGGGCTAAACCAGGACTAAACCAGAGCTAAACCAGGACTAAACCAGGACTAAACCAGGGCTAAACCAGGACTAAACCAGAGCTAAACCAGGACTAAACCAGGACTAAACCAGGGCTAAACCAGGGCTAAACCAGGGCTAAACCAGGACTAAACCAGGACTAAACCAGGTCTAAACCAGGACTAAACCAGGACTAAACCAGGTCTAAACCCGGACTAAACCAGGGCTAAACCAGGACTAAACCAGAGCTAAACCAGGACTAAACCAGGACTAAACCAGGACTAAACCAGGTCTAAACCAGGACTAAACCAGGTCTAAACCAGGTCTAAACCAGGACTAAACCAGGACTAAACCAGGTCTAAACCAGGACTAAACCAGGACTAAACCAGGACTAAACCAGGTCTAAACCAGGACTAAACCAGGACTAAACCAGGTCTAAACCAGGACTAAACCAGGGCTAAACCAGGACTAAACCAGAGCTAAACCAGGACTAAACCAGGACTAAACCAGGACTAAACCAGGTCTAAACCAGGACTAAACCAGGGCTAAACCAGGACTAAACCAGAGCTAAACCAGGACTAAACCAGGACTAAACCAAGGCTAAACCAGGACTAAACCAGAGCTAAACCAGGACTAAACCAGGACTAAACCAGGACTAAACCAGGTCTAAACCAGGACTAAACCAGGGCTAAACCAGGACTAAACCAGGTCTAAACCAGGACTAAACCAGGGCTAAACCAGGACTAAACCAGAGCTAAACCAGGACTAAACCAGGACTAAACCAGGACTAAACCAGGTCTAAACCAGGACTAAACCAGGTCTAAACCAGGTCTAAACTTGTACCTGTTGACGAACTGTCTGAGCTGAGTCACTTCCTGTCTCTGAGCGCCGGCCTCTGATTGGCTGCTCCTGCTGAGCTCCGCCCACCTCTGCGCCTGTAGCTCCGCCTCCTTCAGTTGGGTCTGGACCAATAGGAGGGCTTCTCTCAGACGCTCCGCCCCCGACACCGAATCTGAGGAAGAGACCGCCCGCTTTTTAGATGGACTGGACTGGGCCTAAACCAGGACTAACCAAAACCAGCACCAAACCCGAGAGAATCCAGGACTAAACAAAGACTAAACCAGGTCTAAATACGGACTAAACAGGTACTAAACCTGGACTAAGGCAGGTCTAATCCAAGGAATAAAAAAAAGGGGTTACCACAGAAAAGTGCATTACTGATTAAGTACAAAAAGTAAAACAAGGACTACACCTAGTCTCAGCCAGGACTAAACCAGGACTAAACTAAATCTGACTATGCTAAACCAAAACCAGGATCAAACCAGGTCTAAGTCAGGGCTAAGTCGGGGCTAAACCAGACTAAGCAGTGGTCCAAAGCCCCAGCTGGCTCTAAATTAAAGGTAAAGGATCTGAAGGGCAGAAGGCTCCTGAGGACCCCCAGAGGAGGGCCACGTACCGCGTCAGGGAGGCGGACCACAGGTTGAGACACTCTTACCCCTGAGTTTGGTCTGCAGGCTGCTGTTGGTCTCTCTCAGGACTCGGATCTCAGACGACTCCACGCCCTGGATGTAGATGTTTGTAGGAGCTGGGAAATACACAAAAATAACTCACTAATAATGGGATTAAAGTATAATAAAACATCTGAGGGGGCGTGTCCTGTCTGAGGGGGCGTGTCCTGTCTGAGGGGGCGTGTCCTGTCCCAGGGTTATGTCCTGTCTGAGGGGTGTGTCCTGTCTGAGGGGGGCGTGTCCTGTCTGAGGGGGCGTGTCCTGTCTGAGGGGGCGTGTCCTGTCTGAGGGGGAGTGTCCTGAGGGGCTACCTGTCTGAGGGGGAGTGTCCTGAGGGGTTACCTGTCTGAGGGGGAGTGTCCTGAGGGGTTACTTGTCTGAGGGGGAGTGTCCTGAGGGGCTACCTGTCTGAGGGGGAGTGTCCTGAGGGGTTACCTGTCTGAGGGGGAGTGTCCTGAGGGGTTACTTGTCTGAGGGGGAGTGTCCTGAGGGGTTACCTGTCTGAGGGGGAGTGTCCTGAGGGGTTACTTGTCTGAGGGGGAGTGTCCTGAGGGGTTACCTGTCTGAGGGGGAGTGTCCTGAGGGGTTACCTGTCTGAGGGGGAGTGTCCTGAGGGGTTACTTGTCTGAGGGGGAGTGTCCTGAGGGGTTACCTGTCTGGGGGGGCGTGTCCAGCCGGGTCTCCAGGTGGTGTCTCAGTCTCTCGTTGGTCTGGATGGATTCCTCGAGTCTGTGTTTCAGAGACCGGACCTCACACAGGTGTTCACTCAGTAGGTCCGAACCTAGAGACCATAACATAGTTTAGTCCTGGTTCAGTCCTGGTTTAGTCCTGGTTTAGACCCGGTTTAGACCTGGTTTTGGGGTCTTACCTGTGAGTGAGGTGTAGCTGGATGCGGCCGGAGACAGGTGCTCTGTGATTGGTCGGTTGGTGTAGGGCGTGTCCCACAATGCACCTGTGCTGAGAGGAAGTCCGGGTCTGAGTCCTGAGTCCAGACTGGAGCTGCTGAACCCGGGAAGGGACAGGGCGACTATGGGCCTCAGGTGGGACGGGAGGGCGGGTCTGGACGGGACACCTGTGGGTCAAAAACACAGGTGAGGTCAAAAACACAGGTGATGTCAAAAACACAGGTGAGGTCAAAAACACAGGTGAGGTCAAAAACAGGTGAGGTCAACAACAGGTGAGGTCAAAAACACAGGTGAGGTCAACAACACAGGTGAGGTCAAAAACACAGGTGATGTCAAAAACACAGGTGAGGTCAAAAACACAGGTGAGGTCAAACACAGAGGTGACGTCAAAAACACAGGTGAGGTCAAAAACACAGGTGAGGTCAACAACACAGGTGAGGTCAAAAACACAGGTGAGGTCAACAACACAGGTGAGGTCAAAAACAGGTGAGGTCAAAAACACAGGTGAGGTCAACAACACAGGTGATGTCAAAAACAGGTGAGGTCAAAAACACAGGTGAGGTCAACAACACAGGTGAGGTCAAAAACACAGGTGAGGTCAACAACAGGTGAGGTCAAAAACACAGGTGAGGTCAACAACAGGTGAGGTCAAAAACACAGGTGAGGTCAAAAACAGAGGTGACGTCAAAAACACAGGTGATGTCAAAAACAAATGAGGTCAAAAACACAGGTGAGGTCAAAAACACAGGTGTGGTAAAAAACAGGTGACGTCAAAAACACAGGTGAGGTCAAAAACACAGGTGAGGTCAAAAACAGAGGTGATGTCAAAAACACAGGTGAGGTCAAAAACACAGGTGAGGTCAAAAACACAGGTGAGGTCAAAAACACAGCTGAGGTCAAAAACAGGTGTGGTCAAAAACAGGTGAGGTCAAAAACACGGGTGAGGTCAAAAACACGGGTGAGGTCAAAAACACAGGTGAGGTCAAAAACAAGTGAGGTCAAAAACACAGGTGAGGTCAAAAACACAGGTGAGGTCAAAAACAGGTGAGGTCAAAAACACAGGTGAGGTCAAAAACACAGCTGAGGTCAAAAACAGGTGTGGTCAAAAACAGGTGAGGTCAAAAACAGGTGAGGTCAAAAACACGGGTGAGGTCAACAACACAGGTGAGGTCAAAAACACAGGTGAGGTCAAAAACACAGGTGAGGTCAAAAACACAGGTGAGGTCAAAAACGTGAGGTCAAAAACACAGGTGAGGTCAAAAACACAGGTGAGGTCAAAAACAGGTGAGGTCAAAAACACAGGTGAGGTCAAAAACACAGGTGAGGTCAACAACACAGGTGAGGTCAAAAACACAGGTGAGGTCAAAAACACAGGTGAGGTCAAAAACAGGTGAGGTCAAAAACACAGCTGAGGTCAAAAACAGGTGTGGTCAAAAACAGGTGAGGTCAAAAACACGGGTGAGGTCAAAAACACGGGTGAGGTCAAAAACACAGGTGAGGTCAAAAACAAGTGAGGTCAAAAACACAGGTGAGGTCAAAAACACAGGTGAGGTCAAAAACAGGTGAGGTCAAAAACACAGGTGAGGTCAAAAACACAGCTGAGGTCAAAAACAGGTGTGGTCAAAAACAGGTGAGGTCAAAAACAGGTGAGGTCAAAAACACGGGTGAGGTCAACAACACAGGTGAGGTCAAAAACACAGGTGAGGTCAAAAACACAGGTGAGGTCAAAAACACAGGTGAGGTCAAAAACGTGAGGTCAAAAACACAGGTGAGGTCAAAAACACAGGTGAGGTCAAAAACAGGTGAGGTCAAAAACACAGGTGAGGTCAAAAACACAGGTGAGGTCAACAACACAGGTGAGGTCAAAAACACAGGTGAGGTCAAAAACACAGGTGAGGTCAAAAACAGGTGAGGTCAAAAACAGGTGAGGTCAAAAACAGGTGTGGTCAAAAACACGGGTGAGGTCAAAAACACGGGTGAGGTCAAAAACACAGGTGAGGTCAAAAACACAGGTGAGGTCAAAAACAGGTGAGGTCAAAAACACAGGTGAGGTCAAAAACACAGGTGAGGTCAAAAACACATGTGAGGTCAGGCGTTTTGCCCTCTGGAGACATTAAGGACTAAAACTGAACAGATTTATATTTTTTTCTGATTTTTTCTGCATAATTCTCTTAAAGAACGTCAGCTCTGCTCAGAACTCAGTTAATTCTGAGGACGTTATTCTAAAATCACTGTTGTTCTTAAAACATATTCATCTGTAAACGTCTGAGCTCCTCTGAGGTTCCATAATAATTGACTCTGTCTTCACAAAACAAGATCTCAGAGGGAGAGTTTTTAGTGCAGCAGTATTTAGTGTTCGTATGAAAGTAAATAAAATATGATAAAATGTCTGTGCAAAAGTTTGTGCAGCCCTATAAGCCGTAAAACGTTCAGGTGTTAGTGGAGTAGAAACCAAACCAAACATGTCTCTCTGTGTCTCACTGTGTCCCTGCAGCTGTCTCTGCAACATCTGCAGCTCCTGATGGACCTCAGTCAGAGAGAAACCAGGACCAGGAGCTGGACCAGGACCAGGACCGGGACAAGGAGCTGGACCAGGAGCAGGAGCAGGAGGAGGGAGAGGAGCAGAACCAGAGGGAGGTGGAGGGAGAGAGGAGGAAGACTTCAGAGAAGACAGGAGAGGAGCTGGAGGACGAAAGACAGGACACAGAGGACAGACGGAGTGAACAGAAGGACAGATGTTTTCAGAGCTGCAGAAACAAAAGCAGAGGAACGAGAGGAGGACAAAGCTCCAGGAACACGTTCTTCAGGTTCATGTTACAGAGTTCAGGAGACTCTGAAGACTCTGACTCTGTTCTGGTCTCGTTTCTCTCCAGAGCGCCCCAGTGTGACCTGTCCTCTGTGATCATGTGACCCGTTACCTGAGTGGGCGTGTCCAGGTGAGAAGAGCGATCCGGAGCAGGGCATGCTGGGAAAACTGTGCGAGGAGGCGACTGACGGTGGGACAGACGAGCGCAGAGACGCCGACTGAGAATCTGGAACAAGACCAGAACTTTTATTTAAAATCTGATTTGTTTAGAACCAGAGCCGGGGAAGGGGGGTCAGAGGCAACGCTTCACCCAGGAACAGGCTCTGGTTCTGGGCTAAGGATCAGACCTTCACCCCCAGAGTCTGGTTCTTCCAAAGTCTGTGTTTGTTTAGTTTTATCACAGCTCATTATTCCAAAAGTGCAAGATCTAGAGTTTAGAGCAAGTCTGCAAGAACTTTCTATCATCCAGACTTCCACATGGAGGCCCTGGTTCACACATTTCTAACCCAGAAAGAGGCTCTGATACTGGGCCACAGATCAGACCCTCACCCCCTCAGTGTATGGTTCTTCCAAAGTCTGCTATTTTATATTGAATTATCCAAGAATTACTGCCATTTTCAAGACTTTTCCTTCCACAAAAAACAAAACAAAACAAAACAAACAAAAAAACGGCCAGGGTTTGCACATTTCTAACCCCAAAAAGAAGCTACAGGAGGGCTACAGATCAGACATTAACCCCCGAAGTTTGGTTCTTCCAAATTCTAAGTTTGTTCAATTTTATCACAGCTCATCTTTCCAAAACTAAAGAATCGAGGATTTACATTCTGCAAGAAGCTCTGCAGCACAAAGCTAACCCAGGAAGAGGCTCTGATTCTGGGCTATGTCTATATTATTATAAATAAAGCCTTGTTCACATGGGATAAGCATTTACCCCTGGACCTCTGTAATTCGTGAATTACCCCTGATGTCAGTGTTTTTAGTCGGGCGTTCACTCGGGACAAACGATGTCTGTAATTTACTCGATTTTATGAACTTTATTCCAGATCTGACGAATTGAAAATCACACAGATTTAGAATAAAAATCCCAGATTTTGTTTATGTTTCCAGCTCTACTTAATCTTAAACTTCTGTCTTTTGTTGATTTCCTGTCGTGACAAAAACAAACTTTACCTCAGGCCACGACGCAGCTCATCCATGATCTGTGGACATTTCTCTCTTTATTCATCCATTCACTGTGATTCGTCTCTGGAGCTAACTTTAGCACTGAAAGCCTCCAAAACAGCCCCATGTTGCTCCAAAAACTGAGTCTAACGTTGCCATGACGACGGGAGGTTTGTTTACTCTTTTTTTTACTTTTTACTCTGAGAAAATAAGGAATGGTTTCAGAGTAAAACCAAAAGAGACGTCTTATTATTAAGATAAATGTTAAGTTTAAAACCAGAGGTAAAATGCAGCGTTAAAGAGATTTTGGATCAGTTCACAACTTTAGGAAACAATCTGACAACATCACAGACCTGGGGATTCTCACAGGACGCGGTTTATCAGAGTGTGGAAGAAATATGGTCGGTAATTCTCGAGGGAATTTTTACAGACATTTTTAGGAGTTTTTTAGGAGTTTTTCCTTACCGAGAAGGAGGGGCTAAGGACAGGAGTGTCCTGGGTCTGTGTAGTTTAGTGTAGTTATTGTTTGTGTTGATTGTTTATGTTTGATCATCTGTTTGTGAAGCCTTTGAGGAGACTTTTGTTGTGATCCTGGGACAAATAAAACTGAACTGAACTGAATTTTTACAGCCATGGACGATAAAAATCACAGGCGACATCGGTGATTTTTACAAATGACTGGAGGTCCCTGGGTAAAACTGATCCTGTGTGAATAAAGCTTCAGTCTAAAATCTCACTCGTTCATCCAGAACCAGAACCAGAGCCAGAACCAGAACCGGAGCCTCTGGTGTGTATGGTTCTGCAGACTCTGACCTGTGTGGCTGAAGCGCTGTGATTGGTCGCCGGTGCTGACGCTGCGCTGTGATTGGTCGAGCTCCCGCGTCTCTCCGGCCGTCTCCGAGCCCAGGTCCAGCTCCTCCTCGTCCTGATTGGACAGCTGCTCGTCGCTGACGTAGGAGATGCGGTCTGATTGGTCGGCGGAGCTGGTGGGCGTGTCCGAGCGCAGGCGGGACCTGAGCGACTCGATGAGCCGGTCCTTCTGCTGCAGCTCCTTACTCAGCCTGAGCGACCAAGGAGAGGACACAGGTTACAACCCGAGACACGAGAGGACGCCGCAGATCTGAGCCAGGAGCAGGACGACCGAGCTGGGCCCTGGTCCCGGGTCAGAGGGGCCCCGCGGTCTGGGGGCCTCTCTGTGAGGCGACGTCAACACTCACCAACTAAACACAGGCAGATACTCATTTCAAATACTCCCATGTTGTTCAGTGGAATATTATGCCTAAATCTTAACTTTAGAGGTAATTCATATTGAGTTAAAAAAAAAAATATTTAAACAAAATAACGTGTTTTATATTTGATAAATACCTGTCCATACATGAACAATGATTTTACTTCTTAAAGGTTATTGTATGTAATAACTACATCGATACACATGAGCTTGTATCGAATCGTATCGTTTTCTAGGAAGTGAATATCAATACACATGAAGTATCAGAAATATCAAAATTAGAAAATTGTATGTTAAAATAAAACCAGATATGGCTTTTTGGAGATAAATTTTGTGTTTTTAATTAAATAAAATGTTATAATCAACTTTTCTTCGCTCTCTGTCTGCTGGACATAACCAACCCCGGCCGCGGTGCTACATTTGAGAGGAAACTTTTATGATTTTTGACAAAAAGTTGCTGTATTGATTATCGATACGAAGGAATTGAATCGTATCGTTCCAAATTAGCCAATATTGTTCTTGAATCATATCGAAACACTTCTAATCGATACAGATCGTATCGTTGCAAAAACGTATCGTTACACCCCTAGTATATACTCTCACCGGCCACTTTATTAGGCACACCTGTCCAACTGCTCGTTAACGCAAATTTCTAATCAGCCAATCACATGGCAGCAGCTCAGTGCCTTTCGGCTGTAGCCATGGTGAGGACGATCTGCTGCAGTTCAAACCCAGCGTCAGGGGAACAAAGGTGAGTTAAGTGACTTTGAACGTGGCATGGTTGTTGGGCTGAGTATTTCAGAAACTGCTGATCTACTGGAATTTTCACGCACAACCATCTCTAGGGTTTACAGAGAATGGTCCAAAAAAGAGAAAATATCCAGTGAGTGGCAGTTCTGTGGGAGAAAATGCCTTGTTGATGCCAGAGGTCAGAGGAGAATGGCCAGACTGGTTCGAGCTGATAGAAAGGCAACAGTAACTCACATAAGCACTTGTTACAACCGAGGTCTGCAGAAGAGCAGCTCTGAACACAACACGTCCAACCCTGAGGAAGATGGGCTACAGCAGCAGAAGACCACACCGGGGGCCACTCCTGTCAGCTAAGAACAGGAAACTGAGGCTCGCACAGGTTCACCAAAACTGGACGACAGAAGATTGGAAAAAAGTTGCCTGGTCTGATGAGTCTCGATTTCTGCTGCGACATTCGGATGGTAGGGTCAGAATTTGTCGTCAACAACATGAAAGCATGGAACCATCCTGCCTTGTATCAACGGTTCAGGCTGGTGCTGGTGGTGTAATGGTGTGGGGGATATTTTCTTGGCATACTTTGGGCCCCTTAGTACCAACTGAGCATCGATGCAATGCCACAGCCGACCTGAGTATTGTTGCTGACCATGTCCATCCCTTTATGACCACAGTGTACCATCTTCTGATGGCTACTTCCAGCAGGATAACTGTTAGAGAAATGTGTATATAAGTTATCTACTTTTATATGTCTCATAAAATCCTAAGTACAATATGTGTGTTATGAATGTATTAATCATGTGCTGAGTTACAGAGTGTTCCAGTAGATAACGCTGACGCACGACTGACTGCTTAATCTATACTGACCGTATAGATTAAGCATGGCATGGCCGCAGAAGAATGACCACTGGATAAGAAAGTGCGGCCTCAGAACTGATAACCAGCGTTGTTATGTTAAATTATCATATGTAGAGTTGATGACTGTCTCTGTCCTAGTTCCCCAGTTCCCTTATCGGACAGAGACGGTGCATGTAACCAGGGGCGTGATGTTTAATAAAAAGCATGAGAGCACCAGGGAGCCCAGAGCACATGGAGGGAATGTCCCCGGTGCATGTCACTGGGTCTTCATCTCTGTCTGCTCTCCTTGCAAGTAAACCATTTAACGTGTCTGTGTTTCTTCTTGTTTTAGTATTATATAGTTGGATTAACCAGCTCCAACAATAACGCGCCATGTCATAAAGCTCCAATCATCTCAGACTGGTTTCTGGAACATGACAGAGGTCACTGGACTCAAACGGCCTCCACAGTCACCAGATCTCAGTCCAACAGAGCAGCTTTAGGATGTGGTGGAGATTGGCATCATGGATGTGCAGCCGACAAATCTGCAGCAACCGCATGATGCTATCATGTCACTATGGTAACTGCACGATGCTATCATGTCACTATGGTAACTGCACGATGCTCTCAGGTCAATATGGACAAAACTCTCTGAGGAATGTTTCCAGGACCTTGCTGAATCTATGCCATGAAGGATTAAGGCAGTTCTGAAGGCAAAAGGGGTCCAACCCGGGACTAGCAAGGTGTACCTAATAAAGTGGCCGCTGAGTGTAAGTATTTAAATTGTGGTTAGTAAAAACGTTAATTGGTTAATAATTTTTGACAGAGACGAGCCACTGTGGCCTGTAAATGTCAAGCCCAGGTGCTAACCACTCTCCCACTGCAGTTATTTTACTAAATACTCCACGCTATTGTAGCTGCACTTTGAGGAGTAACTTTTCCTAACCCTTTACTCTCTTCTTCCTGAGCCTCTACAGTGCATCCTCTGCCCCCAGTGTGCAGAGATTCACACTGACAGGCTTTTACTCCAGATGCCCTTCCCTGACACGGCCCTCTGTTTATCCAGGCTTTGGACCGGCACGCGGAGAGACCGCTTCTGGCTCCTGACCCTCTGAGGATCTGAGTTATGGACAAACGTTTGAACTTGTTTTCCACACGAGAGTCGTACTTCTGGATGAAGGCCAGCAGGGTGCGCCGTTCCCGCTCGCCGTGCTTCCTGAGCAGCTGCAGCTCCCTCCACTCGCACAGGGAGAAGGAGAACAGAGCATCGCGGTAAAACGGGCTGGACTTGGACAGCATGCACTTCCACAGCGGGGCCATGTCTGCGCAGAGTTAACCCAGGAGGAGGCTCTGAGTCTGGGCTACAGATCGGACATTCACCCCCTGAAGTTTATTGAATATTCAAGGTTTTTCAAGAATTTCCTTCCAAAAACAATCTTAGAAACTACGTCTCAGACTTCCACAGGGGGTAACCCTGGAATATGCTCTGATTCTGGGCTGCAGATCTGACCTTCCCCTCCTCACGTCTGCTTCTTCCAAAAAAAGTCCAATATCTAGGAAGTTTTTAAAAGCTGTTCTTGCAAAAATCAAGTTTCTAACAATACCACAGATTTCCAGAGAGAAGAGGGAGCAAGGTTCACAGAGTTTTAACCCAGGAAGCGGCTCTGTTTCTGGGCATCGAACATCCACACCCAGCCCAAATACTGAGGTTCTGACAAAGAGAGTTCTCCTTTAAAAATTCAGTCCATTTCCTCAGATTTCCTCTGTACGTCAGGTTCTAGCTGAGTTTTTATTCCAAAAATGAAGCTCTCCCACAGACGACCCATGTCTGTGGACACTTTAACCCAGGAAGAGGCTCTGTTTCTGGGCTACAAGTTGCACATCTCTCCCATGTCCTCTGGTTCTATCCATGCAAAGTTCTTCAAATTTTTTTTTTTTTTTTTTTAACTAAAAATGTAGTCGGTTGTCCTGGGACCTTTCCTTCCACACCGTCTTCTCTCCGGACTCTAACGCAGTGGTTCACCCCAGAGAAGAGCCCTCGGTCTGGGCTCCAGGTCACAGTTTCCCTCCCGCTCTGGAGCTCACAGCTTTCATGTGGAGATAAGATACAAACGCATTTATTTAGGGAGCTGTCTCGTGCACAGTTTGTCCCGTCCCGTCCTGTCCTGGGTCAGCTGCGTTCTGATTCACAGTCGGGGGATTTCTGTCGGATATAATTTGCTGAAACCGAGCCAGAGTCAGTTTTTCCAGTTCAGATGGAGATTTTAGGGATTTATTCTGTTCCCGAAGCGGAGCACATGTCCCACATCTGTCCGTCACTAACTGGACATCTGCACCCTGCTCTGATGCACTCGGCCTCAGTATCAATAATTCAGACTCAACTCAAAGAAAAACCCATTTCCTGCTCAAATATTGATGGAAGAATCTGACGTTTCACCGACAACAGCCTCAGATCCAGATCCACAACCTCAACCGGAGCAAGAAGACGTTTATTCCCATGGGATATTCCTTAAAAATCCAACATAAAACTAGTCAGGACAGTTTAAAATGTCTAAAGTTGAACCATGGACTTCCAGAGAGGAGCCAGGTCTGGACACTGCTTTACCCAGGAAACAGCCTGACCTCTGGTTCTTCTAAAATCACAAACTATTTCTTAAGTATAACTTGTTTTTAATAATAATAAAAAAAAGTGGTTTCATTTTAAAAGTCAAGCTTCTGAACAACAGTGATGACGTCCAGAGAGGGGCCACCTCTGGACAGATCAACCCCAGGAAAGTGCTCTGTTTCTGGGCCACAGCTCTCACATCGCGCCCTGGTTCCTGCTTCTTCCAAAGTGAAACTTCAGGCCAAGGATAAGTTCAGAATTTCTTCCAAAGGTTGAGTGAGACAAACGAGTCTGGATTATTTAAAAACGTTCTCTAAGATAATCTTCTGTGGTTGTGGGTTTGATTCCTGAGTATGTTTTTACAGCGGCGGCTCGCTCTGAGGCTCCACGTTTCACGCTGCAGTGAGTTTTAAAGACTCGAATGAATGAGGCACCTTCTGCTTTTACAGAAAATAAAAGATTCAGAATAAAAGCAGCTCTAAATTTAGCTCCAGAAAAACGTCACGTGACAGAGATCTCCAGCCGCGCTCAGCTTTTAAACAAAAAACAGAAAACAGAGCCAAAAAATACGGCGATAGAAATGTGATTATCAGAAAATTCCTGGTTTAGGTTCAACAAAATAATTCTACAAAAATAATGCTTCAAGTAGAACTTGGTCATTGTTGTTTGTAATAAAATTCTGTAGCAGTGAAAGATTGTCCTTACTTTTAGAAAAATCTGCTAAAAAAAAATCAACTTTTGGTCAAGAACTAGTAAAACTCATCTGTACATGCAATAAATCCTCTGAAAATATGTAGAAAACAAAACTCCTGATCCTGGTTCAACCTTGGCTTAGTGTCCAGTGACAGAATAAAAAGGTAACAAAAGGACAAAAAAAAGTTAAAAAGTGAATTAAAACCAGATAAATCCAGGTTTAGACAGCGAGTCCTCTTTGATTAAATGTTAAAAGTGAAGAATAAATCCCTTTAGCGCTGAATGCAAGCCAAAAAACGTCAGAAAATCCAGGTTTATAAAGAGAAAAGTAGTTTTGAAGACATCGTCAGCAGTAAAACGCAGTGTAGCTGTGAAAGTCAGAGGTTGTGAGCTGCAGATGTGACGCTCGGCTGGATCTGAGCGCTCCGAGCTCTGACCCACTTCTCTGTCAGGGATTAGAGCCGGGACCAGGACGCGCCGGGATTAAACTCACAACACACTCAGAGCAAATCATCACCGCACAAGTTAGGTTTGGAAAGAATAACGACAACTTTAACTCTACAAATATATTCTGTTAAATGTTTAAGAGCTTTGTTTTATGTAGTGTTATAATCAGGGACGGTTCTGACCAATCAGACGCTGTCGCCGGGCAGAACATCTGGGTCACAGCTCCATCTCTGCTAATTACATCACAGAATAAAAACATACGACCAGGAAGGAAAATATTCTGTAACATTTTCTACCCAGCAACAGCCTCTGATTGGTCAAAGTGTTTTAATATTTGCACCAACACCATTTAAAGAAGTATTTGATTATTGTTAATGATTATTATTTGCACTGCAGCAAAAGATCATGGAATAAATCGTTAAATACAGACAATTAAATGCTTTTATTTTTTACATTAAACGATTATTTTTAATTTATTACTTACACATTTAATTCATTATGTACGCATTTATTCCCAATTTTAATGAATTAATGAGCCTGGTATTTATTTAATCTTGTGCTCTTTAGTTTTAGCTCTAAATATTAAATATTTTAAAGAAATGTTCAGTAAAGGTCAGAGGCTGCTGAATCCTGCTGAGTTCTCAAGGATTCAGGTCCATTGTGAGATAGGGCCATACTGCCTACAGTATGTTCCAGAGTTCTGATGCAACGTTCCAGTAAAGGTTTACAGACTCTATCCCACTGCAGCAGCACTCACCTCATGGCCAGCAGCGCCGACTTATCGTCTGGGTCCTCAGGAAGCTCCTCTGTCACAGAAACACAGGACTTTACTGCGAGGGACAGTAGGAGTAGTATTTGCAGTAGTAGTAGTAGTATTTGCAGTAGTAGTAGTATTTGAGGTAGTAGTATTTGCAGTAGTAGTATTTGCAGTAGTAGTATTTGCAGTAGTAGTAGTATTTGCAGTAGTAGTAGTATTTGCAGTAGTAGTATTTGCAGTAGTATTTGCAGTAGTAGTATTTGCAGTAGTAGTATTTGCAGTAGTAGTAGTATTTGCAGTAGTAGTAGTATTTGCAGTAGTAGTATTTGCAGTAGTATTTGCAGTAGTAGTATTTGCAGTAGTAGTATTTGCAGTAGTATTTGCAGTAGTAGTATTTGCAGTAGTAGTATTTGCAGTAGTATTTGCAGTAGTAGTATTTGCAGTAGTATTTGCAGTAGTAGTATTTGCAGTAGTAGTATTTGCAGTAGTAGTATTTGCAGTAGTAGTATTTGCAGTAGTATTTGCAGTAGTAGTATTTGCAGTAGTATTTGCAGTAGTAGTAGTATTTGCAGTAGTAGTATTTGCAGTAGTATTTGCAGTAGTAGTATTTGCAGTAGTAGTATTTGCAGTAGTATTTGCAGTAGTAGTATTTGCAGTAGTATTTGCAGTAGTAGTATTTGCAGTAGTATTTGCAGTAGTAGTATTTGCAGTAGTAGTATTTGCAGTAGTAGTATTTGCAGTAGTAGTATTTGCAGTAGTATTTGCAGTAGTAGTATTTGCAGTAGTATTTGCAGTAGTAGTAGTATTTGCAGTAGTAGTATTTGCAGTAGTATTTGCAGTAGTAGTATTTGCAGTAGTAGTATTTGCAGTAGTATTTGCAGTAGTAGTATTTGCAGTAGTAGTATTTGCAGTAGTATTTGCAGTAGTAGTATTTGCAGTAGTAGGAGTATTTGCAGGACTGACTGAGGCTGATCTTGCTGCAGATCCTCTCCAGCAGCTCCTGGTTCTCCTGCAGCTGTTCCCTCAGACTCTGTCCCAGGCTGTAGTCCACTTCGCTGGACGGCAGCAGGGACTCGAACCCCTTCACGGTCTCGGACAGACTCTGGACCAGGATCTGAGCCAGACCCCGAGACTCACGCAGGACCTGTCTGAGGTGGGACAGTTCCCGGGCCTGGAGGTGGACCAGACTCAGGTACCTGCGGGGGACAGGGGACAGACTGAGTCCTCAGTGAGTCCTCAGCGAGTCCACAGTGAGTCCACAGTGAGTCCTCAGTGAGTCCTCAGTGAGTCCTTAGTGAGTCCACAGTGAGTCCTCAGTGAGTCCTCAGTGAGTCCTCAGTGAGTCCACAGTGAGTCCACAGTGAGTCCTCAGTGAGTCCTCAGTGAGTCCTCAGTGAGTCCACAGTGAGTCCACAGTGAGTCCACAGTGAGTCCTCAGTGAGTCCTCAGCGAGTCCACAGCGAGTCCACAGTGGGTCCACAGTGGGTCCACAGTGAGTCCACAGTGAGTCCACAGTGAGTCCACAGTGGGTCCACAGTGAGTCCACAGCGAGTCCACAGTGAGTCCACAGTGAGTCCTCAGTGAGTCCACAGTGAGTCCTCAGTGAGTCCTCAGTGAGTCCACAGCGAGTCCACAGTGAGTCCACAGTGAGTCCTCAGTGAGTCCACAGTGAGTCCTCAGTGAGTCCACAGTGAGTCCTCAGTGAGTCCACAGTGAGTCCTCACTGAGTCCTCAGTGAGTCTTCAGTGAGTCCACAGTGAGTCCTTAGTGAGTCCTCAGTGAGTCCACAGTGAGTCCACAGTGAGTCCACAGTGAGTCCTCAGTGAGTCCACAGTGAGTCCTCACTGAGTCCTCAGTGAGTCTTCAGTGAGTCCACAGTGAGTCCTTAGTGAGTCCACAGTGAGTCCTCAGTGAGTCCACAGTGAGTCCACAGTGAGTCCTCAGCGAGTCCACAGTGAGTCCTCAGTGAGTCCTCAGTGAGTCCACAGTGAGTCCTCAGTGAGTCCTCAGTGAGTCCTCAGTGAGTCCTCAGTGAGTCCTCAGTGAGTCCACAGTGAGTCCAGAGTGAGTCCTCAGTGAGTCCACAGTGAGTCCTCAGTGAGTCCTCTGAGTCCTCAGTGAGTCCTCAGTGAGTCCACAGTGAGTCCACAGTGAGTCCACAGTGAGTCCTCAGTGAGTCCTCAGTGAGTCCACAGTGAGTCCACAGCGAGTCCACAGTGAGTCCACAGTGAGTCCTCAGTGAGTCCTCAGTGAGTCCTCAGTGAGTCCTCAGTGAGTCCTCAGTGAGTCCTCTGAGTCCTCAGTGAGTCCTCAGTGAGTCCTCAGTGAGTCCTCTGAGTCCTCAGTGAGTCCTCAGTGAGTCCTCAGTGAGTCCACAGTGAGTCCTCAGTGAGTCCTCAGTGAGTCCTCAGTGAGTCCACAGTGAGTCCACAGTGAGTCCACAGTGAGTCCACAGCGAGTCCACAGTGAGTCCTCAGTGAGTCCTCAGTGAGTCCTCAGTGAGTCCACAGTGAGTCCTCTGAGTCCTCAGTGAGTCCTCAGTGAGTCCTCAGTGAGTCCTCAGTGAGTCCTCAGTGAGTCCTCTGAGTCCTCAGTGAGTCCTCAGTGAGTCCTCAGTGAGTCCTCTGAGTCCTCAGTGAGTCCTCAGTGAGTCCTCAGTGAGTCCTCAGTGAGTCCTCAGTGAGTCCTCAGTGAGTCCTCTGAGTCCTCAGTGAGTCCTCAGTGAGTCCTCAGTGAGTCCTCTGAGTCCTCAGTGAGTCCTCAGTGAGTCCACAGTGAGTCCACAGTGAGTCCACAGTGAGTCCACAGTGAGTCCTCAGTGAGTCCTCAGTGAGTCCACAGTGAGTCCTCTGAGTCCTCAGTGAGTCCTCAGTGAGTCCTCAGTGAGTCCACAGTGAGTCCACAGTGAGTCCTCAGTGAGTCCTCAGTGAGTCCTCAGTGAGTCCTCAGTGAGTCCACAGTGGGTCCACAGTGAGTCCACAGCGAGTCCACAGTGAGTCCACAGTGAGTCCTCAGTGAGTCCACAGTGAGTCCTCAGTGAGTCCTCAGTGAGTCCACAGCGAGTCCACAGTGAGTCCACAGTGAGTCCTCAGTGAGTCCACAGTGAGTCCTCAGTGAGTCCACAGTGAGTCCTCAGTGAGTCCACAGTGAGTCCTCACTGAGTCCTCAGTGAGTCTTCAGTGAGTCCACAGTGAGTCCTTAGTGAGTCCTCAGTGAGTCCACAGTGAGTCCACAGTGAGTCCACAGTGAGTCCTCAGTGAGTCCACAGTGAGTCCTCACTGAGTCCTCAGTGAGTCTTCAGTGAGTCCACAGTGAGTCCTTAGTGAGTCCACAGTGAGTCCTCAGTGAGTCCACAGTGAGTCCACAGTGAGTCCTCAGCGAGTCCACAGTGAGTCCTCAGTGAGTCCTCAGTGAGTCCACAGTGAGTCCTCAGTGAGTCCTCAGTGAGTCCTCAGTGAGTCCTCAGTGAGTCCTCAGTGAGTCCACAGTGAGTCCTCAGTGAGTCCTCAGTGAGTCCACAGTGAGTCCACAGTGAGTCCACAGTGAGTCCTCAGTGAGTCCTCAGTGAGTCCACAGTGAGTCCACAGCGAGTCCACAGTGAGTCCACAGTGAGTCCTCAGTGAGTCCTCAGTGAGTCCTCAGTGAGTCCTCAGTGAGTCCTCAGTGAGTCCTCTGAGTCCTCAGTGAGTCCTCAGTGAGTCCTCAGTGAGTCCTCTGAGTCCTCAGTGAGTCCTCAGTGAGTCCTCAGTGAGTCCACAGTGAGTCCTCAGTGAGTCCTCAGTGAGTCCTCAGTGAGTCCACAGTGAGTCCACAGTGAGTCCACAGTGAGTCCACAGCGAGTCCACAGTGAGTCCTCAGTGAGTCCTCAGTGAGTCCTCAGTGAGTCCACAGTGAGTCCTCTGAGTCCTCAGTGAGTCCTCAGTGAGTCCTCAGTGAGTCCTCAGTGAGTCCTCTGAGTCCTCAGTGAGTCCTCAGTGAGTCCTCAGTGAGTCCTCTGAGTCCTCAGTGAGTCCTCAGTGAGTCCTCAGTGAGTCCTCAGTGAGTCCTCAGTGAGTCCTCAGTGAGTCCTCTGAGTCCTCAGTGAGTCCTCAGTGAGTCCTCAGTGAGTCCTCTGAGTCCTCAGTGAGTCCTCAGTGAGTCCACAGTGAGTCCACAGTGAGTCCACAGTGAGTCCACAGTGAGTCCTCAGTGAGTCCTCAGTGAGTCCACAGTGAGTCCTCTGAGTCCTCAGTGAGTCCTCAGTGAGTCCTCAGTGAGTCCACAGTGAGTCCACAGTGAGTCCTCAGTGAGTCCTCAGTGAGTCCTCAGTGAGTCCTCAGTGAGTCCTCAGTGAGTCCTCAGTGAGTCCTCTGAGTCCTCAGTGAGTCCTCAGTCTTACCCGGTCTCCTTCTCGTCCTGGACCTCGTCGATCTTGGTCTCGGTCTTGAGCTGGTTTTCGAGGGACTCCACGCGGCTCAGCAGGTCTGTGAAGTCCGGATCTACTCGGGACTCGGAGGACTTGGACCTGAGCGAGGTCTGGAGCCTCTGGACCTGGCTCTGGGACCGGTTCAGCTCGGACCTGAGGTGCTGCACCAACCTTTGCAGCTCCTCCAGCTTCAGCTGCACCCCGGGCCTCTGGGGGGCGCTGTGGTCCGGGCTGTGGTCCGGGCTGTGGTCCGGGCTGTGGTCCGGGCTGTGGTCCGGGCTGTGGTCCGGGCTGTGGTCCGGGCTGTGGGTCGGGGTGTGGTCCTGGTTCTGGTCCTGGTCCTGGTCCTGGTTGTTGAGGGCCCACCAGTGAGAGCCGTGGTCCAGGGACAGACACATCTCCAGGTCATCAAACTCTGGACAGGAGACAACGTTAAGTCTAGACCAAGAGTCAGGACCAGGACCAGGACCAGGACCAGGACCAGGACCAGGACCAGGATGAGACCAGGACCAGGACCAGGACCAGGACCAGGACTAGGACCAGGATGAGAGCAGCAGAGTTCTGATGAGTTCGGCTGTGACACGCCGCCATTTTGTTCTGTTTCTGTAGCCATTTGTGTTGTTGTAATATAAATAATGAATGTTTAACTGAAGCCATTATGTGTAAAGAGGTTAGAGCCCGACCGATATGGATGTTTGGAGGCCGATACCAATATTAGGTAACAAAAAATACCGATATCCGATACATCGGCCGATACAGTTATACATTACAAAAAAGTATTTTAAAGCATTTTTCTTTCTGCTCTTGTTTACATGAATATGGCGAGTTCCTTTATTTCTCAGACTAAACTTATTTATAAAATGTTGTAGAAAGCTGCTTATTGTTGTTTATGCTGAGTGTTCTGTAGCTGCAGTGGGCATTGGTGTGGGGAGGATGATTATGAATTTTATGTATTTATTTTATTTAGCTTTAACTAAATAATAAATAAATAATTTGTTTATCTTTAATTTAACCTTGCTCTGCAGGTAATTTTTGTTCTGAGGTTTTATTGCAAAGAAATGAGCTATTTGAGATATTTTGAGCTTTTCAGGCCATGAGAAGGTTTGGGGAGTTTCCTCTGAGCTGCAGAGTCAGAGCTGCTGGGAAACACCAGCGCCCTCTGCTGGACAAACAGCAGAAAGCCATCATTTGCAAGTAAACAGGTCTTATTCCAGCACAAAGTAAAAACAATAGTACGCTTTATATCGGCCGATATATCGGTCGGGCTGTAGACAGCGGCTATCTCTGTGCCTTCCTGCTAAACATTTGCAAAATGTTTTTACTGCTAGCACATCAGAATTTATGTTTTCCGACATTTTAATAAAAGTTTAGGTCTCAGAGTTATACAGTATATTCTGCCTTATACCACTACCGCCACCTGCTGGTGCACTGTTTCATCGACCAGCCCACAGCCTGTAAGTCTAAACTCAAGGCAAAATAACTTTTAGATACACACGAATCAAAACGCAGACACACAAATCTGACGTGGCAGGACTGTAGCAAAAATATTGTGTGTAATTAGAGCTTTGTACGTAGGACTTAAAAGTTTTTAGCTTGTTTGCTTTTACAACATGATCATTTTACAGACACACAAATCGTAATACGCACACAACTTATTACAGACAAATCTATTTACACACACACAAATCTTTTTGCAACAATAATAGCCCCATAATATTTAGTTTAGTTATTAGTTATTTTTCAGTATATTGATTTATTTATGGCCAAACTGAAATCGTTTCTGAGTCGTTCTCCACGAGCTTCTTCTAAAATCAGCCTCATCACCAAAACACGACCACGAAATCCTTCATCACGAACAAATCGTTAAATCAGTACCACCTGGACTCCAGCAGGGGTCGCTCTGTACGAGTATTTAAAATATAAAGTACTTAAAAGTATATAAAGTATGAGTAGTACCTGGGCTGCTGGTGTCCCTCTCGGCCTCGGTCTCGCTCCGCTCACACGTCTCATATCCCAGGTCCACAGCGCCCCCTGCAGGACACACACAGGACAGGTTAACAACAGCACAGCGCCCCCTGCAGGACACACACAGGACAGGTTAACAACAGCACAGCGCCCCCTGCAGGACACACACAGGACAGGTTAACAACAGCACAGCGCCCCCTGCAGGACACACACAGGACAGGTTAACAACAGCACAGCGCCCCCTGCAGGACACACACAGGACAGGTTAACAACAGCACAGCGCCCCCTGCAGGACACACACAGGACAGGTTAACAACAGCACAGCGCCCCCTGCAGGACACACACAGGACAGGTTAACAACAGCACAGCGCCCCCTGCAGGACACACACAGGACAGGTTAACAACAGCACAGCGCCCCCTGCAGGACCCAGAGTGACTCACGGTGCAGAGGCGAGTCCTGAGCCGGCGTCGGTTTCTTCTTCTCTGCTTTGTCCTGAAAAATAAAAAAGGAGGCGGGGCTTAAATAATTTCAGACTAAAGCCCTCGGCCATCGTCTGCTCTGATTGGTGGCTGAGAGAGTGTTACCTGGGCAAAGGTGAGCTCCGCTGGGTCCCAGCCCTCCCATTGGTCACCCTCCGTCTGCTGCTGCTGCTGAGGCTCCACCTCTTCCTGTCGATGTGACCTCACTTCCTGTCTCAGGTCCTGGTTCTGAGTCCTCAGGTCCTGGTTCTGAGTCCTCAGGTCCTGGTTCTGAGTCCTCAGGTCCTGGTTCTCAGTCCTCAGGTCCTGGTTCTCAGTCCTCAGGTCCTGGTTCTCAGTTCTCAGGTCCATCAGGGCGTTTCTGTGGAGCACACGGTGCAGAGGAGCAGCTCAGAACTTTTATTTGCAGTTTCTGCCTTCGTTGGTGAATAAAGTTCTACATCGAAGTCTAAACGCTTCAACAAAACCTTCCTCCAGACGTAAGTTCTGAACCCGGTCTGTACCTGGTCTGGGACGGGGACCTGAACCCGGTCCGTACCTGGTCTGGGACGGGGACCTGAACCCGGTCCGTACCTGGTCTGGGACGGGGACCTGAACCCGGTCCGTACCTGGTCTGGGACGGGGACCTGAACCCGGTCCGTACCTGGTCTGGGGACCTGAACCCGGTCCGTACCTGGTCTGGGACAGGGACCTGAACCCGGTCTGTACCTGGTCTGGGACAGGGACCTGAACCCGGTCTGTACCTGGTCTGGGACAGGGACCTGAACCCGGTCCGTACCTGGTCTGGGACAGGGACCTGAACCCGGTCTTGTGGAGCTGGGTCTTCAGGTCGCTCAGCTCTCGGTCCACAGCTCTCTTCTGCTCCAGCAGCAGCTTCAGCCCGGGGTCAGAGGTCAGCAGGGCGGGGTCAGCGGTCAGCAGGGCGGGGTCAGAGGTCAGCAGGGCGGGGTCAGCGGTCAGCAGGGCGGGGTCAGAGGTCAGCAGGGCGGGGTCAGAGGTCAGCAGGGCGGGGTCAGCGGTCAGCAGGGCGGGGTCAGAGGTCAGCAGGGCGGGGTCAGCGGTCAGCAGGGCGGGGTCAGAGGTCAGCAGGGCGGGGTCAGCGGTCAGCAGGGCGGGGTCAGCGGTCAGCAGGGCGGGGTCAGAGGTCAGCAGGGCGGGGTCAGCGGTCAGCAGGGCGGGGTCAGAGGTCAGCAGGGCGGGGTCAGCGGTCAGCAGGGCGGGGTCAGAGGTCAGCAGGGCGGGGTCAGAGGTCAGCAGGGCGGGGTCAGCGGTCAGCAGGGCGGGGTCAGAGGTCAGCAGGGCGGGGTCAGTGAAGAACACAGACTGGAAAACAAAAACACAGCACAGACAGAAGTTTAACCCTCACAGCAGCTCAGGGGCCAAATGCATACTTTTTGCTGTTTTTACTTTTTTGATCCTCAGTAAATCAGTCTGAAGTCGGTTTAAAAGCTGTTGGTGTGAAACTTGGCCAGAAGATTTGTTTTAAGTTGGTGTTTAAAATGCCATGGCCCCTCTGTTCTCAGGTGAACAGAAGGAGATCTGCAGTTTACCTCCAGTCTTTACCTGAGGCAGCGTTTGGGCCCAGTGACTTCCATTATAACCACAGATCTGTGACATCCTGCACTCCTGACTCATTATAATGATATATTAATACTTTTTTCATGAAAACCTAATAAATCTAAGCCTTTACCTTCAAAATAAAGGGAAATTAGGTTTTTGGTCAGATTGGACCCCTTTGCTCCAAAATAAAAATGCATCAAAACCAATGTTGTTATTAATTATTGACTTAGTGAAGGCTCGAATAACTTTACCCCAAGTGATCCACGCTGCAACTCATTTTTGGATAATATGGTAAATTTTGTGTTTTTGTCAGCTAAAAAAGTAGTTTTTGATGACAAAAAGGCTGTAAAAACATAAAAAAAATTAATAAATGATAATAAACTTTATATCTATGGTTAGGTCTGAAGTGGTAGAGGAAGTTTCATGTGAAAAAAGTGAAAAAAAAATCTTTAGCTTTGAGATTTTATAGCGAGATTTATGTAAACGAGTGTAAGTAAAGTTTAAGGTGCCCAGAGGGTTAAGAGGATTTAAAAAAAAAAAAAAAAAAAAAAAAATAAATAAATAAATAAATAAATAATAATAATAATAATAATAATAATAATAATAAATAAATAAATAAAAATCCTGAAATCTGAAAATTCATCCAAAAACACAAAATCTATGGCGTTTGCATCGACAACAAAAATGATCCTCAAAAAACTGCTGTAAGAAGTGCGTTCTCAGATGAACTGAACACCTGAAAGGAAACTGCTCAGTCACAAAATCACAAACCTGAGGTTTTTTTTGTGTTCGATGGAGTTTTTGGGCAGAACTGTGGCAGGTTTTCCAAGTGTGGGTCTTCTCTGGGACAGGGACAGACCCCAGGCCCAGGAGGACGCCTCACTCACATCTCACTTTTTTATTTTCATTTTGTTGATTATTTTGGCTGCGTTCGAGCGTGGGACTATTTTTTTTTTTTTTACAGAGAATAGTCTTTGAAATCCAGTGTTTTTAACTCTGTCACATAATTTATACTCTGTTATTATATTATTTATGAATTTTGCTCCTTTCATGAGGCTCGTGTACAAAACTACTATAAAAACATCAATCATTTGCTCAAATCGACCAAATATTAAATAATTTCATGGATTTTAACCCTTTAAATGCCTGGTTTATTATATGAATTTTGAAAATGTATTACACAAAAACAAAAACACTGAATTATTTTCCAAACAATAAACAATAGAATGGCGGGCGGGGCTTTGGTGATGAGCAGCAGCAGAAGTTTTATGCTGTGACAGATTCTTCTTTTTAAAATCAAAATCAAAACTCTGCTCCATAAAGTTTTTTTTTTAATCCCATTGGCATCGCAGTGGAAAACCATTTATTCTGCAATGTCAGGATTTCATTTTGAAGAAACAAAAATTGGACGTTTTTACTGTTTTTCATCAGGTTCTGCCACTGTCCCATCATCAGCAGGAGGACGGAGTTCCACCATGAGATGATCAGGAATCTGTGAGGTCAGCGTTTCATTTTAAAGTTTTACAGTTTTCCACCAGATTCTGCCTTTTCCCGTTCCCTCTTCTCGTGTCCTGGACCTTGGTTCCTATGCCGTGTCCTAAGTTCTAAGTTCTAACTTCTACAGAAGTCGGTTCTCTCTGGGTCTTACCTTCGCTGGACCGAGGTCTGAGTCGTCCTCGCTGTCCTCGTCCTCCTCAGAGACATCTACAGGAAGCACAGAGGGACAAAACTCTCACTGTTTAACTCAGGAACTCAGAGGAACTCAGAGGAACTCAGAGGAACACAGAGGAACACAGAGGATCACAGAGGATCACAGAGGATCACAGAGGATCACAGAGGAACTCAGAGGAACAGGTTCAGCAGATGTTACATGAGAGTGATGAACGTTTATCACTGAATGAGGGGGAGGTGCCTTGCCCAATGACACAACGGCAGAATGCAGTGACAGCCCTGGGGATCGAACCAGCAACCTGTGAGAGGGTGAACATCTCTGGCGCCCCCTCCAGGTGAGAGCAGGGTTCATGAGTGACTCTGTGCCTGAGCAGCTGCAAGGTTCATCAGCGTCCGACTGCTCTTATACTATATTTTTGCTTTTTTCTTCTAAATAATTGATATTATTTTATTTTATTTCTGTTCCAGCTGAGACCGGTTGTTGAGGTTTTAGAGACAGACTCAGGGAGAACAGGCAGACCCCACACCGTGCGGGAATCGAACCCGGGACCTCCTTGCTGTGAGGCGGGAGTGCTAACCACTCTGCCACTGTGCACCTTTTGTTTTTGATGCATGCTCACTTTTTTTCTTGCTTTCTGCTCTTTCTTCTGTCCACGAGAGCTTCTCTGTGAGATGAATGAAGTTCTAATCTGATCTGAGAAAAACATTTACAGACTTCTTTTATTCCTTCTGCCCTGAAAACACTCAATCCATCAAAGTTAAAGCTAGAGTTTTTTTCGTAACTTATTTTATTTTAATTTAACCTAATTTCTTAAATGATGTTCCTGACGTTCAGAAGTGTTTTTATACTGAACTTCTCCTTTTGTTGTAAATGGGAGACGATAAAGTTCTGTTCTAGACCTGGTTCTTCTCAGTTCTCATCCAAGCTTTTTATTTATTTGCAGTCTGACCTCAGTGGGACAGATGTTCAGACGCAGATGTGGACCTTCTCTGAGCTGGGTTTTTATTCTGCAGAACATCTGTAACCTGCCCCAGTTCCTGAGGAACCGCTCGTGTTCCAGTTCCTGAGGAACCGCTCGTGTTCCAGTTCCTGAGGAACCGCTCGTGTTCCAGGTTCTGAGGAACCGCTCGTGTTCCAGGTTCTGAGGAACCGCTCGTGTTCCAGGTTCTGAGGAACCGCTCGTGTTCCAGGTTCTGAGGAACCGCTCGTGTTCCAGTTCCTGAGGAACCGCTCGTGTTCCAGGTTCTGAGGAACCGCTCGTGTTCCAGGTTCTGAGGAACCGCTCGTGTTCCAGGTTCTGAGGAACCTTCTCGTGTTCCAGGTTCTGAGGAACCGCTCGTGTTCCAGGTTCTGAGGAACCGCTCGTGTTCCAGGTTCTGAGGAACCGCTCGTGTTCCAGGTTCTGTCTGAGCTCAGGGGCCGTCCTCGATAACACACCACACAAATAAAACAAAACAGACTTTGATGGAAGTTACCTGTGGAAAAACTCTACAGGTAACAGTAGTAGTAAAGTATGAGGTAGTAGTAAAGTATGAGGTAGTAGTAAAGTATGAGGTAGTAGTACCTTGGTTATTTTGCAGTAACAGTAGTAGTAAAGTATGAGGTAGTAGTACCTTGATTATTTTGCAGTAACAGTAGTAGTAAAGTATGAGGTAGTAGTAAAGTATGAGGTAGTAGTACCTTGATTATTTTGCAGTAACAGTAGTAGTAAAGTATGAGGTAGTAGTAAAGTATGAGGTAGTAGTACTTTCCGTGAGTACTTGGTCTGTGATTATTATTCAGGCTTTTTCCTGTTTTTCAGCACGTTTCAAAGCTTCAATAGTTTAACCAATTTGTGCCATTTTCACAAATAATGTTTATGGTCATTGGGAGAATCCTGCTATAACTTTTGGCAGTTCTGCCACTTACAGTTTTTGTGCAAAATGCCATTTTATGCCATATTTTTCCCATTGACTTATAATGGGGCTTGTACAAATTCATGTTTTTTGCACATTTTTCTGCCACTTATGGCCTTTATGCTCATTGTGCTCATTCTGCCATTGGTTCTGCTTCTTTTAACCAGCAGTTCAGCCATTTAAAGTGTTTGTGGTTTGTGCTATTTCATGCCATTTTTCTGCCCCATTCATTTCCAATGGGACTTTTGCCATTTATTGTCTATGCTTAAACTTTTTACACATTTTTTGGTACAACTAGCATTTTAGTGATTTGTGCAATTTCAGGCCATGTTTGCTCAGTTCAAATTGTATTGTGCCACCTGCCAAATTATGCCATTCTGCCCCATTCTGCCTTTTCTCCTTTTTCTTTTTCAACTTTTTCTGGATTTTTAAACCTTTTAAGCTTATTCTTCTGCTACTTTTACCAATAATTCTGCCTTTTACAGTTTGTGCAAATTCTGCCATTTTAGGCCATCTTTCTGCAAATTTATATTTTCTGCCTTTCCTTCTGCAAATTCTGCCCTTTTTACTTATTCTGCTTGTACTAAATAATTCTGCCTTTTACAGTTTTTGCAAAATGTGTTATTTTATGCCATTGATTTTCAGCTTACGCAAACACTCACAATGGCTTCTGCCGTTGCAAATTTCTAGTTCTCAGTCTGTAGTTCAGTTCAGTTCAGTTCAGTTCAGTTCAGTTCTGCAGATGTGTGACTCTGACAGTTCCTGAGAATACAGATGTTACAGATGTTTATGGGTCTGTAAGGTTCTCACAGCTGCTGTAACTCCTCCACCGCAGCTCCGTGAGTGCTTTAGAGCAGAAAAGATTTATTGTGACGCTCTCCACTTCACAAACTCTGTGTGTGTCGCTGTTAAAGCCAGAGCTGGAGCTGAGACGTCTGAGGAACCCAAACATAACCCAGGCCGCTGCTCTGGTTTATTTACAGCTTCCTGTCCCGGCAGCAGTGGCTCAGTAGGTGGCGCCGCTCGCCCAAGGGTTGTTGGTTCTAGAGCTCAGTACTGATGGAGAAGCTTAAACTTCAGAGCAGATAAACAAATTGCTCTGACGATGTTTAGGGCTGATTTTCTTAATTTATTGAAAGAAATGAATTGAATAGATCCATTTGTTTTAGTAAAGCGTATTAAAACTTTATAAACTGCTTTTGGATGTTTTTGTTCTACGAGCTTCTCCTATGAACTGCAGAGTAAGGGCCCAAACTGAGACAAGATGGGGCCCTTCTGTGGTCTCGCAGCGCCCCCTGGTGGACGGTGGGACAGTGCTGCTGTGAGACGAGGGCCAGGGCTGGACTCGCACCGAGCGCCAAAGCAGACACAAAGATTTTTGAGTTTTGGGGCCAACTCAAAATCTAAAGTTTTCAACAATTAATATTTTTTATTCACCTAATTTAACTAAAAACTTTACATTTTAAGTTTCACTCGTTATCATTGTTTTTAACTCATCTTACACCAACTTACACTGTTCAGAAAAACTATCGTTCTTTTATTAAAATTAGTATATTTAGTTTTTATTATTATCAATAATGATACTTTTCTGAACAGTGGAGAGAAAGTCGGTGCCAGTGCCAGGGTTTGTGTTCAGTCTCTGCTGAAGTTTTATTTAAGTTTAAAAAAGAAAAGAAAGAAGAGAGTATGGAAGCTGTAAGCGGCCACAGATTTATAACTTTTTTCTTGTTACAACTTAATTCTGTCGTTTTCCCAAACAACAAATCAAAACTAATTGTTTTGTTATAGAATTAAGTCGATAGAACAAGATAAAAAAAAGTCAGTAATCAATGGCTGCTTACGGTTTCTGTAAAAAAACCCTCTTCTTTCATAAAAAAAGGCATTTTATTCTAAGTTCATTCGTTCTTCATCATCAGTTGGAGGATCGTTGTTTTTTCCAAAAACTGACATTTTCAGACAAAAAGCTGAGAAAAATGGATTTTTGTAAAACTTATTTTGGGCAAAATGTTGCGTTCTGTCCTTGTTTGATTTTCATGTAGTGATGAATGAACGAATGAAAACATGAATTGGTGGTGAAAGAGTAAATAAAGTCGTTAGTGAGGAGTCCCATGAGCCGTGATCCCCAGAGTTTACTGAGTTTAGGCAGAGCTGGACACAGCATACATTTCCCAGAATGCACCACCACAGCCTGTGTTAGTTTGTTTACAGAGCGACAAACTTTATTAAACCACAGCAACAGCACAGGTCACATGACCACGGGAGGTCACGTGACAGGAAGTCACATGACCACGGGAGGTCACATGACAGGAAGTCACATGACCACGGGAGGTCACGTGACTACAGGAAGTGTCCCATGCTCCTCTGGGCCCCACCTCCAGACTCAGGGGCCTCCTCCTCTCGCTCCAAGCCCAGCACCAGGCCTCGATCTGGGGCAGAGTCCACACGAAGTCTGCCTCTCAGCTCCTGGAGCTCGAACACCAGCTCCTGCAGAGACCAGACCTGGTTTAGTTCTGGTTTAGTTCTGGTTTAGTTCTGGTTTAGTTCTGGTTTAGTTCTGGTTTAGTTCTGGTTTAGTTCTGGTTTAGTTCTGGTTTAGTTCTGGTTTAGACCTGGTTCAGTCCTGGTTCAGTCCTGGTTTAAACCTGGTTTAGACCTGGTTTAGACCTGGTTCAGTCCTGGTTTAGTCCTGGTTTAGTTCTGGTTTAGTTCTGGTTTAGTTCTGGTTTAGTCCTGGTTTAGTCCTGGTTTAGTCCTGGTTTAGTCTTGGTTTAGACCTGGTTTAAACCTGGTTTAGACCTGGTTTAGACCTGGTTCAGTCCTGGTTTAAACCTGGTTTAGACCTGGTTTAGACCTGGTTTAGACCTGGTTTAGACCTGGTTTAGTCCTGGTTTAGACCTGGTTTAGTCCTGGTTTAGTCCTGGTTTAGTCCTGGTTTAGACCTGGTTCAGTCCTGGTTTAGACCTGGTTTAGACCTGGTTTAGACCTGGTTTAGACCTGGTTTAGTCCTGGTTTAGACCTGGTTTAGTCCTGGTTTAGTCCTGGTTTAGTCCTGGTTTAGTCCTGGTTTAGTCCTGGTTCAGTCCTGGTTTAGTCCTGGTTCAGTCCTGGTTTAGTCCTGGTTTAGTCCTGGTTCAGTCCTGGTTCAGTCCTGGTTTAGTCCTGGTTCAGTCCTGGTTCAGTCCTGGTTCAGTCCTGGTTTAGTCCTGGTTTAGTTCTGACCTTTATAAGTCGGTCCTTCTCCTCCAGATCTCTCTGGACCTGGTCTTGGTTTTCCTGGTTCTTCCTCAGCTGGTCCTTCAGAGTCCAGACCTGCTCCTGGTCCTGGTCCGGTTTTAGCTCAGAACTCAACTGAGTACGAAGTTCCTTTATTCTGTCGCTCTGTTCCTTCAAGAGCTCCAGGAACCGAGGAGATGAGTCCTGAGGAGAAAAAACCAGGTCAGAACCAGGTCTAAACCAGAACTAAACCGGGACTAAACCAGGTCTAAACCAGAACTAAACCGGGACTAAACCACAGGACTAAACCAGGACTAAACCAGGTCTAAACCAGAACTAAACCGGGACTAAACCACAGGACTAAACCAGGACTAAACCAGGTCTAAACCAGAACTAAACCAGGTCTAAACCGGGACTAAACCGGGACTAAACCGGGACTAAACCGGGACTAAACCGGGACTAAACTGGGACTAAACTGGGACTAAACCAGGTCTAAACCAGGACTAAACCGGGTCTAAACCGGGACTAAACCGGGACTAAACCAGGTCTAAACCAGAACTAAACCGGGACTAAACCACAGGACTAAACCAGGACTAAACCGGGTCTAAACCAGGACTAAACCAGGTCTAAACCGGGTCTAAACTGGGACTAAACCGGGACTAAACCGGGACTGAACCGGGACTGAACCAGGACTAAACCAGGACTAACCCAGTCCCAGTCCATACCTGTATGTACTGGTCTCTCTGGTCTATAGTCCGGACCAGCTCTTGGACCTGCTCCGCCTGGTCCCGGCTCTGTCTGGTCCGGTCTGACATCACTTCCTGTAGGAGGCGGTCCTTGAGCTGGAGGCGGAGCTTGAGCTGCTGCAGGACGTCGTGAGGACAGAGAGGATTCTGGGAAAGGGCCGAGCGCAGGTCCTGGGACACAGAGACATAAACACTCAGTGGTCTGAGGTCTGGCGCCACCACACGGCAGGACCAGGACCAGGACCAGGACCAGGACTGGCACCAGGACCAGGACCAGGACCAGGACTGGCACCAGGACCAGGACTGGCACCAGGACCAGGGCCAGGACTGGCACCAGGACCGGGAACCAGGGCCGGCACCAGGACCAGGACTAGGACCAGGACTGGCACCAGGACCAGGACTGGCACCACGACCAGGACTGGCACCAGGACCAGGACCAGGACTGGCACCAGGACCAGGACCAGGACTGGCACCAGGACCAGGACTGGCACCACGACCAGGACTGGCACCAGGACCAGGACCAGGACCAGGACCAGGACCAGGACTAGGACCAGGACCAGGACTGGCACCAGGACCAGGACCAGGACCAGGACCAGGACCAGGACCAGGACTAGGACCAGGACCAGGACCAGGACCGGCACCAGGACCAGTACCGGTGTTCAGGGAAATTCTGTTCCTCCATGTTTCCCCTTTAATGCTCATGGCGTCACCGCTCATGGCGTCACCGCTCATGGCGTCACCGCTCTGCGACGCTTTTAAATCTCTTTTCTACAAACTTGAATTAAACGTAACGTTTTTGGATCCTCGTGTATTGTGGAGAGAACCGATCAAACACCGGAGCCGTATGTAGCCGTGTTTTATCGGCAGCTGCCTCTCTGTTCTCTCGCCGTGTAAATCTGCGCTGGAGTTAGCTTTTAGTTTAGCAGCTTTCAGTTCTTTCTGGTTCATTTAAATCTGAGATATAATAAAACACTGAAGTGGCCATGGCAACCGCTTCAGGCAGCCATCTTGTGACTGTAGGCTAACGCTAATGCTAATGGTAAGTAACCTAAAAATAGTGACATAAGTCTCATAGAATAAAAGTCAGAAATTTAAATAAAGTGATAGTTTTCAACTCGTAATAATCCAGTGAACGAAGTCTTGGTTAGTTCGTATTTGCACCGAAATACAGAGTTTCTGATGCATAAAGGACTGTTATTTAACGTTAGTTATGTTTGTACTCACTGTTCTGCTCTTTTAGTATTTATTAAATGTATCGCCATAAAATATTTAAGCAATGTACAATAATAGCCTACTGTACATTGTAATAAGCTCTTTATTAAGGAATTTAATCAATAGGTTGTGTAAAGTTAAGCTGATAAACATAACAACACGATAGCTACACTGCTAACAGCTACTCACCCGACTGGTCACGTTTTCTTTTTAAATTATTTTTAGCAACACTGTATGGACAAAAATAATTAAGTAAATGTTTGTTAATAAAATGCATATTTGTAAATAGTCTATATGAATAATGTGTAATTACTTAAAAACTGAGTTACAAATGTTCTCATTTCACACAGTATTAGCAATTAGCTTAGCTTTTTAATGTATTAGCTTTAATTGTAAAAAAAAAAAAAAAAAAGGCAATAGTTTAAAATCATTTTTGCAAGAGCGGGCATGAGATCAAGCACAAATAAGAAAAAAGTCACCAAACAAACAAAATTATATTACAAAAATATGGCGAAGATGAGTGCAGCTCTTTGTTTACATTGCGCTCGGGCAGGACACAGTCACAACATGGCCGCCGCGTCAGACACTGCACTTCACCATCATCATGTCCACTCTAGTGTTTTATTATAGCTCTATGGTCAGGTCACTGCACTCTGTAACCATAGTAACCCACAAGGACCCCTGGCGTCTCAGCCGCGCCTGTTCAAAAACAAATCACAGTAAGATTTATCTGTTTTTAAAATGTGAGCGCTTTGGGTCCGGATCAAAACCTGGTGGTCAGGACCTGGACCCGGTCTGCGTGGTAATGTTTCTGCTGAACAGAGTTTAGTCTGGTCTTTGTCCGGTCTCTTGTTCTGAAGACTGGTCTCACCTGGACTTCCCGTTCTCACCTGGACTTCCTGTTCTCACCTGGACTTCCCGTTCTCACCTGGACTTCCCGGTCTCACCTGGACTTCCCGGTCTCACCTGGACTTCCCGGTCTCACCTGGACTTCCCGGTCTCACCTGGACTTCCCGGTCTCACCTGGACTTCCCGTTCTCACCTGGACTTCCCGGTCTCACCTGGACTTCCCGTTCTCACCTGGACTTCCCGGTCTCACCTGGACTTCCCGTTCTCACCTGGACTTCCCGGTCTCACCTGGACTTCCTGTTCTCACCTGGACTTCCCGGTCTCTCTCCTGGAGAACTTCCTGTAGACCCCGGATCACAGAGTCCTTCTCAGATAAAGTCCGGCGCAGCTCGGTCTGGACCTGGTCCTGCTTTAGTCCGGACTGTGTGAGGCCGTCTCTGAGCCGCTCCATCTGCAGGGACTGGCCCCGGACCAGGACTTCCAGAGACTGGGACCAGACCAACACCAAACACAGAGACAGGAAAACAGAACGAGTTGGAGAATTCTGCTGTTTTTGTAAATCTGCCACGGCACTGGTCCACACCGGCTCAGACCCGGCTCAGACCCGGTCTTACCCTGATGGTCTCCTGGTTCTGCTGCAGGACCTGTCTCTGGGTCTGGAGGTCGTTCTGTTTGTCCCTCAGCAGCTCCTGTAGTTCCCTCTGAGACTGGTCCTGGTCCTGGTCCTGGTCCTGGAACAGAGTCTGGAACCAGAGAGGAGCGGTTTAGACCTGGTTTAGTCCTGGTTTAGACCTGGTTTAGTCCTGGTTTAGTCCTGGTTTAGTCCTGGTTTAGACCTGGTTTAGTCCTGGTTTAGTCCTGGTTTAGTCCTGGTTTAGACCTGGTTTAGTCCTGGTTTAGACCTGGTTTAGTCCTGGTTTAGACCGGTTTAGTCCGGTTTAGTCCTGGTTTAGTCCTGGTTTAGACCTGGTTTAGACCTGGTTTAGTCCTGGTTTAGTCCTGGTTTAGACCGGTTTAGTCCTGGTTTAGACCTGGTTTAGACCTGGTTTAGTCCTGGTTTAGTCCTGGTTTAGACCTGGTTTAGTCCTGGTTTAGTCCTGGTTTAGACCTGGTTTAGACCTGGTTTAGTCCTGGTTTAGACCTGGTTTAGTCCTGGTTTAGTCCTGGTTTAGACCTGGTTTAGACCTGGTTTAGACCTGGTTTAGTCCTGGTTTAGACCTGGTTTAGTCCTGGTTTAGTCCTGGTTTAGTCCTGGTTTAGTCCTGGTTCAGTCCTGGTTTAGACCTGGTTTAGACCTGGTTTAGTCCTGGTTTAGTCCTGGTTTAGACCGGTTTAGTCCTGGTTTAGACCTGGTTTAGACCTGGTTTAGTCCTGGTTTAGTCCTGGTTTAGACCTGGTTTAGTCCTGGTTTAGTCCTGGTTTAGACCTGGTTTAGACCTGGTTTAGTCCTGGTTTAGACCTGGTTTAGTCCTGGTTTAGTCCTGGTTTAGTCCTGGTTTAGACCTGGTTTAGACCTGGTTTAGTCCTGGTTTAGACCGGTTTAGTCCTGGTTTAGACCTGGTTTAGTCCTGGTTTAGACCTGGTTTAGTCCTGGTTTAGTCCTGGTTTAGACCTGGTTTAGACCTGGTTTAGTCCTGGTTTAGACCTGGTTTAGTCCTGGTTTAGACCTGGTTTAGACCTGGTTTAGTCCTGGTTTAGACCTGGTTTAGTCCTGGTTTAGACCTGGTTTAGTCCTGGTTTAGTCCTGGTTTAGACCTGGTTTAGTCCTGGTTTAGACCTGGTTTAGACCTGGTTTAGACCTGGTTTAGACCTGGTTTTGTCCTGGTTTAGTCCTGGTTTAGTCCTGGTTTAGACCTGGTTTAGACCTGGTTTAGTCCTGGTTTAGACCGGTTTAGTCCGGTTTAGACCTGGTTTAGACCTGGTTTAGACCTGGTTTAGACCTGGTTTAGTCCTGGTTTAGTCCTGGTTTAGACCTGGTTTTGTCCTGGTTTAGTCCTGGTTTAGACCTGGTTTTGTCCTGGTTTAGTCCTGGTTTAGTCCTGGTTTAGTCCTGGTTTAGACCTGGTTTAGACCTGGTTTAGACCTGGTTTTGTCCTGGTTTAGTCCTGGTTTAGTCCTGGTTTAGACCTGGTTTAGACCTGGTTTAGACCTGGTTTAGTCCTGGTTTAGACCGGTTTAGTCCGGTTTAGACCTGGTTTAGACCTGGTTTAGACCTGGTTTAGACCTGGTTTAGTCCTGGTTTAGACCTGGTTTAGTCCTGGTTTAGACCTGGTTTAGACCTGGTTTAGACCTGGTTTAGACCTGGTTTAGACCTGGTTTAGTCCTGGTTTAGTCCTGGTTTAGACCTGGTTTAGTCCTGGTTTAGTCCTGGTTTAGACCTGGTTTAGTCCTGGTTTAGACCTGGTTTAGACCTGGTTTAGACCTGGTTTAGACCTGGTTTTGTCCTGGTTTAGTCCTGGTTTAGTCCTGGTTTAGTCCTGGTTTAGACCTGGTTTAGACCTGGTTTAGTCCTGGTTTAGACCGGTTTAGTCCTGGTTTAGACCTGGTTTAGACCTGGTTTAGACCTGGTTTAGACCTGGTTTAGTCCTGGTTTAGTCCTGGTTTAGACCTGGTTTAGTCCTGGTTTAGACCTGGTTTAGACCTGGTTTAGACCTGGTTTAGACCTGGTTTTGTCCTGGTTTAGTCCTGGTTTAGTCCTGGTTTAGACCTGGTTTAGACCTGGTTTAGTCCTGGTTTAGACCGGTTTAGTCCTGGTTTAGACCTGGTTTAGACCTGGTTTAGACCTGGTTTAGACCTGGTTTAGTCCTGGTTTAGTCCTGGTTTAGACCTGGTTTAGACCTGGTTTAGTCCTGGTTTAGTCCTGGTCTCTCACCTCCAGCTCCTGCTCTCGGTCTTGCAGGATCTGTCTGAGTTTATGGACCTCTGAGTCCTGGTCCTCCCTGGAGTCCAGCAGGTCTCTGTAGTCCTGGACCATCTGCTCCTTCCTCCTGAGTCTGTCCCTCAGGTCCACCAAGACCCGGCTCTGGTCCTGGATCTGTCTCAGGGTCTGGTTCTGCTGCTCCTCTGAGTCTCTGAGGAAAGACCGGGTCTGGTCCAGGGCCAGCTGCAGCTCCTACAAAACACAACAGAACCAGGACTAAACCAGGTCTAAACCAGGTCTAAACCGGGTCTAAACCAGGACTAAACCACAGGTCTAAACCGGGACTAAACCAGGTCTAAACCAGGACAAAACCAGGACAAAACCAGGACAAAACCAGGTCTAAACCAGGTCTAAACCAGGTCTAAACCACAGGTCTAAACCGGGACTAAACCAGGTCTAAACCAGGTCTAAACCAGGACTAATCCAGGTCTAAACCAGGTCTAAACCAGGTCTAAACCAGGACTAAACCAGGACTAAACCAGGACTAAACCAGGACTAAATCAGGACTAAACCAGGACTAAACCAGGACTAAACCACTCTTCGTACTTCACTGAGAGAATGTTTAATGTAAACGACCTGAAGTGAGGTCTGCTCTGTGGCGTGGAGTCCCACAGGGCTCAGTGCTGGGTCCAGATTTGTGTCTGATCACTTTTCTGCTGCTGTTTTATCTTCTCCTTGACTCCTGAGACAGTCTCTGATGTTTTGCAGCAGTTTTTTTAGGATAACGTTTGCTGTGTTGATTAAATGGCATAGATTTTGCTTCAGGTGTGTATTTTTGGATGAATTTTCAGATTTCATTTTTTTTTTTGAAAAATCCTCTTAAAAATGTGTCCAAAAAAATAATCCCACCTTTACCCCTGAGACATTTTTTGTGCCATTGACTCCCATTAAAACAACATTTTTATTCTACACTGTCACTGTGATATAATTTCACATTTTTATCAAGTATTTCATGGATTCATGACAGTGAGGGATTGGAATTTTAGTTTTTATTGTTTTTCACTAGGGGGCGCCATTTGCCCATATATGGTAGACAGAGGTATAAATGTGGAGATGGCCACATTAGTGTTTGTATAAATGATCAAGCCTACAAGGCAAATAAAAACATGTTTGAACTAAAATGATTTGGGTGAGTTTTTGTCATAAATTGGTGTGAAAGTGTTTGTTGAGAAATGAGTTTGTTTGCGTTTGCGTGAGCACAAATCCAAAATGTAGTTCTTACAGAGAAAAGTAGAAAAAGGTCCCAGACTGAGCAGAGGCAGAGGTTTGTGCTGGATGTGTCTGCACCACACAAACTGGAATTTAACTTAACTTTCATAAACACAATTGATGTTTGCTGTGTGTGATGAGGACTGAAGTTAATCACTGTAAAAAAAAATTAAATATTGACTATTAGATCATTTTTCTATGGCAGTGTTTATTGGTGCATTTTTTTGTGCTTAGGACAAAAGGTGAGAGTAAAAAGTTAGGGCTGGAGGAGGATAACGACTCAGAGTTTTGTTGTCAGTTTTGTCAGAGCTTGTCTTGTATTAAAAACTAACTCACCACTAACTACCTCCAGATGAAGACAAACAAAACACAAACTGATGAAGCGACGCCTCGGTTTGATCAGGTTTGGTCTCAGCACGGTTTGGTCAAAAACACCTGAGGAACATCTCTAAGCTCTGAGCCTGCTCTGGAAGTGATTCTGATGCTTTCACTGCAGACGAGCGTTTGGTCTGAAGCCACTCACCTGGCTGTGCTGCAGTGAGTCCCGGCCCCTCTGTAGCGCCCCCTGCAGGTCGGCCTCGGTCCTCTGCAGGGCCGCCCTCAGGTCCCGCTCGGTCCGGTCCCGGTTCCTGTGGACCCGGACCTCGGACTCTAACTGGAGCTGAGACCGGAACAGGGCCAGCTGCAGCGAGACCAGCTCTGATTGGACGGCTGCGGCCTCACCTGGGCTCACCTGGACCAATCACAGAGCGGCGCACAGTAAACAGGTGTTACGGGTTAAGCCCCGCCCCTGGGTTAAATGGACCAATCACAGCCCTCACCTGTTTGTGGCTCAGTTCTGTGAGAGAACACAGCGCTCGGTTCTGCTCCTCCACCACACGGGACAGGTCCTGGACCTGAGACAAGAGACCGGGGTTAGTCCAGGGTTAGTCCAGGGTTAGTCCAGGTTTAGTCCAGGGTTAGTCCAGGTTTAGTCCAGGTTTAGACCAGGTTTAGGCCAGGTTTAGGCCAGGGTTAGTCCAGGTTTAGTCCAGGTTTAGTCCAGGTTTAGTCCAGGGTTAGTCCAGGTTTAGACCAGGTTTAGTCCAGGGTTAGTCCAGGTTTAGTCCAGGTTTAGTCCAGGTTTAGTCCAGGTTTAGTCCAGGTTTAGACCTGGTTTAGTCCAGGGTTAGTCCAGGTTTAGACCTGGTTTAGTCCAGGTTTAGTCCAGGGTTAGTCCAGGTTTAGACCAGGTTTAGTCCAGGGTTAGTCCAGGTTTAGTCCAGGTTTAGTCCAGGTTTAGACCAGGTTTAGACCAGGTTTAGACCAGGGTTAGTCCAGGGTTAGTCCAGGTTTAGTCCAGGTTTAGTCCAGGTTTAGTCCAGGGTTAGTCCAGGTTTAGACCAGGTTTAGTCCAGGGTTAGTCCAGGTTTAGTCCAGGTTTAGTCCAGGGTTAGTCCAGGTTTAGACCAGGTTTAGACCAGGTTTAGACCAGGGTTAGTCCAGGGTTAGTCCAGGTTTAGTCCAGGTTTAGTCCAGGTTTAGTCCAGGGTTAGTCCAGGTTTAGACCAGGTTTAGTCCAGGGTTAGTCCAGGTTTAGTCCAGGTTTAGACCAGGTTTAGTCCAGGGTTAGTCCAGGTTTAGACCAGGTTTAGTCCAGGGTTAGTCCAGGTTTAGACCAGGTTTAGTCCAGGGTTAGTCCAGGTTTAGTCCAGGTTTAGACCAGGTTTAGTCCAGGTTTAGTCCAGGTTTAGTCCAGGGTTAGTCCAGGATTAGTCCAGGTTTAGTCCAGGTTTAGACCAGGTTTAGACCAGGTTTAGGCCAGGTTTAGGCCAGGGTTAGTCCAGGTTTAGTCCAGGTTTAGTCCAGGTTTAGTCCAGGGTTAGTCCAGGTTTAGACCAGGTTTAGTCCAGGGTTAGTCCAGGTTTAGTCCAGGTTTAGTCCAGGTTAAGGCCAGCTTTAGTCCAGGTTAAGGCCAGGTTTAGTCCAGGTTTAGTCCAGGTTTAGTCCAGGGTTAGTCCAGGTTTAGACCAGGTTTAGACCAGGTTTAGACCAGGGTTAGTCCAGGGTTAGTCCAGGTTTAGTCCAGGTTTAGTCCAGGTTTAGTCCAGGGTTAGTCCAGGTTTAGACCAGGTTTAGTCCAGGGTTAGTCCAGGTTTAGTCCAGGTTTAGACCAGGTTTAGTCCAGGGTTAGTCCAGGTTTAGACCAGGTTTAGTCCAGGGTTAGTCCAGGTTTAGACCAGGTTTAGTCCAGGGTTAGTCCAGGTTTAGTCCAGGTTTAGACCAGGTTTAGTCCAGGTTTAGTCCAGGTTTAGTCCAGGGTTAGTCCAGGATTAGTCCAGGTTTAGTCCAGGTTTAGACCAGGTTTAGACCAGGTTTAGGCCAGGTTTAGGCCAGGGTTAGTCCAGGTTTAGTCCAGGTTTAGTCCAGGTTTAGTCCAGGGTTAGTCCAGGTTTAGACCAGGTTTAGTCCAGGGTTAGTCCAGGTTTAGTCCAGGTTTAGTCCAGGTTAAGGCCAGCTTTAGTCCAGGTTAAGGCCAGGTTTAGTCCAGGTTTAGTCCAGGGTTAGTCCAGGGTTAGTCCAGCTTTAGTCCAGCTTTAGTCCAGGTTAAGGCCAGCTTTAGTCCAGGTTTAGTCCAGGTTTAGTCCAGGTTTAGCCCAGGTTTAGATCAGCTTTAGTCCAGGTTTAGACCTGGTTTAGACCAGGTTTAGACCAGGTTTAGTCCAGGTTAAGGCCAGGTTTAGTCCAGGTTTAGTCCAGGTTTAGTCCAGGTTTAGCCCAGGTTTAGACCAGGTTTAGACCAGCTTTAGCCCAGGTTTAGACCAGGTTTAGTCCAGGTTTAGACCAGGTTTAGTCCAGGTTTAGTCCAGGTTTAGACCAGGTTTAGTCCAGGTTTAGTCCAGGTTTAGACCAGGTTAAGGCCAGGTTTAGTCCAGGTTTAGTCCAGGTTTAGCCCAGGATTAGTCCAGGTTTAGACCAGCTTTAGTTCAGGTTTAGACCAGGTTTAGTCCAGGTTTAGACCAGCTTTAGTCCAGGTTTAGTCCAGGTTTAGACCAGGTTTAAACCAGGTTTAGACCTGGTTTAGACCAGGTTTAGACCTGGTCCAGGTCTGTATGTAGACTGTGTAGAGTCCAGACCTCTTGTTCTTTGGAGCAGAGTGAGTCCGTCAGGTTCTGCAGAGTCCGGTCCTGAGTCTGAGCCTCCTCACGGACCGCTCGCAACTCGACCTCCATCTCCCCGAGGCGCTTCTGCAACAGCTGGAGAACACACAAGACCTGTTCAGATCCCTCTAAACCTGTTCAGATCCTTCTAAACCTGCTCAGATCCCTCTAAACCTGTTCAGATCCTTCTAAACCTGCTCAGATCCCTCTAAACCTGCTCAGATCCCTCTAAACCTGCTCAGATCCTTCTAAACCTGCTCAGATCCTTCTAAACCTCTTCAGATCCTTCTAAACCTGCTCAGATCCCTCTAAACCTGCTCAGATCCTTCTAAACCTGCTCAGACCCTTCTAAACCTGCTCAGATCCCTCTAAACCTGCTCAGATCCCTCTAAACCTGCTCAGATCCCTCTAAACCTGCTCAGATCCCTCTAAACCTGTTCAGATCCTTCTAAACCTGCTCAGATCCCTCTAAACCTGCTCAGATCCTTCTAAACCTGCTCAGATCCTTCTAAACCTCTTCAGATCCTTCTAAACCTGCTCAGATCCTTCTAAACCTGCTCAGATCCCTCTAAACCTGCTCAGATCCCTCTAAACCTGCTCAGATCCTTCTAAACCTGCTCAGATCCCTCTAAACCTGTTCAGATCCTTCTAAACCTGTTCAGATCCTTCTAAACCTGCTCAGATCCCTCTAAACCTGCTCAGATCCTTCTAAACCTGCTCAGATCCCTCTAAACCTGTTCAGATCCTTCTAAACCTGCTCAGATCCCTCTAAACCTGCTCAGATCCCTCTAAACCTGCTCAGATCCTTCTAAACCTGCTCAGATCCCTCTAAACCTGTTCAGATCCTTCTAAACCTGCTCAGATCCCTCTAAACCTGCTCAGATCCCTCTAAACCTGCTCAGATCCCTCTAAACCTGTTCGGATCCTTCTAAACCAGTTCAGATCCCTGGTTGTGGTCTGTACCTTGTTGCGGTCCTCGCTGATCCGGATCTTGGCCTGTAGGGTCTGGACCTGGGTCTGGGCGGTCTTCAGCTCCCTCAGGCAGAGGTCTGTGGTGGTCTCACAGTGGGACAGCTGCTCGCTCTGCTGCTCCATCACGCGCTGGACACAGGACACTCATCGTTAACCTCATCACTGAACTACAAATCCCAGAGTGCATCTGTTTGCTGGTGGGTTGTTACCATAGCGACGGAACAGAACCCTAGAGTGGACTGCAGTAAGTGAGAAGACATTCTTCTAAAAGGTGTATTATTAATATTAACCTACTAAATATTGTTAATATTACTTTTGAAAGAAACAAAAATGGACAAAAAAATGGAAAAAATGGACATTGTACAAACAAAATAATGAAAAGGGAGGTGCTTCCCAGAGATTTTTTGTATAGTTGTCTTTAAAAGCGACCCTGTTCTGCAAAATGAACTTCTCTGAGCTTTGTGCCAGGTTTTAATGTTGTTCCTGCATCAAACACAGACCTGGAGTTGTTTTTGTTTCATTCACAAATCCACTGACTTCCTGCAAGGACAGAAATGGCTTGTTTATCATCTGACCCCGCCCGCTGACCACGCCCGCTGACCACGCCCCTCCCCGCTGACCACGCCCACTGAGCACGCCCCTCCCCCACTGCAATGGCAGCAGCACATGTTGTGAGTCTGAAGGGGCGTGGCAGCAGTGGGACAGCGGGGAGGGAGGGCTCTTAAAGGGACAGAGAAATGATGAGTTTCTTCAAATTAGTTTTTCAATAATTATTGAGTCGCTAATCTGGAGGTGTCCTAAATTAATTTAAGACATAAAAACAGCATAAAATGGGCTCTTTAAAAAATGTCAAATCTAATAAAATTTAAGTGAAAAAAAAAAAGTATTATTTGTATTTTAGTGAAAATCGTTCTGACTGAGACTGCAAGGCTTATTAAATATCACTGTGTCTCTGTTTCCAACATTTGTTTTGTTAAGTTATGTCTCACTGTTAGCATTAGCATTAGCCTACAATCACAAGATGGCCGCCGGAGCTGCCACTGAAGCGTTGCCAGGTCCTCTCTAGTGTTTTATTTATCTGTGTGAGTTTTACTGCGATCAGTCTGTGGTGAGCTTCCTGAGGAAGTCTCTGTCAGCGTCTGCTTCCTCTCAGTAAACCTGCTGCTGACTCTGTGGTTTCAGTAACAGATCTGGTCTGTGTTCTAAGAACTAAACCGACCCAACACCTGTTCTATGGAGGAGCAGGGCCACAGCAGTTCATCAGTGCTTTATAAGGAATATTATTTATAAATATCTATAGAATATTATTTATAAATATCTATAGAATATTATTTATAAATATCTATAGAATATTATTTATAAATATCTATAGAATATTATTTATAAATATCTATAGAATATTATTTATGAATATCTATAGAATATTATTTATAAATATCTATAGAATATTATTTATAAATATCTATAGAATATTATTTATGAATATCTATAGAATATTGTGGTAACGTCCTGAGCGTCTCTGTTGTGATGGAGATGACTCTGTTGCTGAGAAACAGAGTCTCTCTGAGGATTTCTCCTAATGAAGGAAATAAATGATCTGCTCCAGGTCAGTCCTGAGTCACTGCGGTCACAGTTTGCTGTCCCAGATTAAAGTCTGGACCCAAGATAATTCCACTGTGGGTTCAGTTTTAATCTGGATCAGATTTAAATCTGAGTTTAAAGAAACCTGCTCTGTGTTCAGCTCAGTACCTGCTGAAACCTGAAGGGTCCACACTGAACGTACTCATCGTTCCACTCCTCCTCCATCTCCTCAAACTCCTCCCACATCACTTCTGACGGGTATGACATCACTTCCTGTGGGTACGACCTCACTTCCTGTGGGTACGACCTCACTTCCTGTGGGTACGACCTCACTTCCTGCTCGGCCCTGGTCTTCACCAGAATCGGGAGTTTGCTTCCTCTGTGCTTCTTGTCCTCTGGAGCTTTAGGGGCCCCTGCCTCCGCCTCAGGCCCAGGACGGGCGCTCTCTCCTGGGGCGGCCCTCTCCGCAGCGCCCCCTGTCCCCGGCTCCTCCTCCGCGTCGTCCGGCTCCTCTTCCTCGGAAAGATCCGGACTCTTCGCCGCGTCGTCGCCCGGACTCTCGGAGAACCCGGCGTCGGGCCCGCAGGAGGCGCTCCTGCGGCCGAGGCCCCTGGGCACCCCGCAGACCGCCTCGTAGTCCGAGTCCGGGACTCTCAGCGCGGCGCAGCCCTTGCACCGCCGCGCCTTGGCCCCCGCCTCCTGGCACTGGTGAGCGTGCGGAGGGACGTCCGAAACGCCGGCTTCTTCCTCGTCTTTCTCCGCCCAGGACTCGTACTCGGAGAAGGCCAGGTCGTCCCGTACGAGCTCCGAGTACCTGGCGTCCCGCGGGCCCCCCTCCGGCGGCCCCGGCGGGTCCCGGTTGTTCCTGCGGTAGAGCCGGCCCACGCACTGCCGCAGCGCCTCCTTCTCCTGCAGCAGGCGGTGGATCCGCTCCAGGGACAGCGCCTCGACCCGGGCCACCACGGTGTCGAAGCGGTACACGCGCTCCAGCATGAAGGCGCACTTGGAGCAGCAGAACTCGGGGCGGCCGTCCCGGGACAGCTCCAGGCCCGCGGCGTGAGACAGCACCACCTGCAGGTTGGGCCGGGACGAGGCGTGGAAGAGCCAACGCCGCTGGGTCCCGCACAGCTCCCGCGCGCAGATCCGGCAGACCTCCTTCATCCTGGACCCGGGCCGGTCCCGCGGCGCTGGGACGGAGTGCTTTCGGGTTCGGAGGAGGATCTCGGGAAAAGTCCTGGGGCAAAAACAGCCCGATCCAAACTGAGACTCGTTTGGTTTGTGTTTGAGAGAAAACAGTCTGGTAAAAGTAAAAAATGTCTTAAAAGCTTCAACTTTTTTTTGCCCAAATTTGAATTGTGACGAAATATTTCCAGCTTTGCATTTATTTATTTATTTTTAAATTATAATTATTTGTTTTATTTGTTTACTGTTTATTTATTTTCCCATTGGTCCAAGAAAAAATTTGTTTTGAACTGAGTGAGTTTCTCTTTGATGCAAAAAAAACCTGATTTTTAGTTTGAAAAATTAGGGGGGAAAAAAAATCTTGTCACTTTAATTTAAAATATATTATTTTGTTATGGAATATTTGGCAAAATATTTAAATTATATATAAAAAAATTTATGTGCTTTAAATTAGTAATAAATCTTAATTACAGTTACATTAAATTCAGTTTGATTCTGTTGTGGGCAGATCCAGAGTTGTTTCAGAGGAAGAACCTTGCTGCTGTTCAGCTGCTGCTTCACCAAACAAAAACAAAAACAAACAGAATCAGCGCCTGAGGCGGTTTCAGACTCGGTTCTTCCTCAGACCAAGTCCTGAGACAGACCCAGTCCCGGCCTCGAGTCTGGACTCAGCGGCGACAGTGAGACCGAGTCCTGGTCCTGGTCCGGGTCCTGGTCCTGGTCCTGGTCCGGGTCCTGGTCCCGCGGGGGTTTCCGCTTCAGCTCCGCTCTGTGCGTAAACCCGGAGCCACGGCGGGGTTTGGTCCTCAGTCCGCCCAGAGCTGCATCACCGGCCCCGGGAGCAGCGGCACACGAGGCCGGAAAACACGCTCCGACCCCGGGGAGAGGCGGGGAGGAGGCTCCGGGGTCCGCGGGTCTGGTCCGGCTCTGGTCCGGCTCTGGTCCGGGTCTGGTCCGGGTCTGGTCCGGCTCTGGTCCGGGGCTGGTCCGGCTCTGGTCCGGGGCTGGTCCGGGTTCTTCCGGGGCGCGGATGCGGAGGGTTTACAGAGGGATGCGGCGGAGAAGCGCGGTCACGAGCAGACACAGCGCGGTCACGAGCAGACACAAAGATCCGCTCTGGGACAGGAGCTCTCACTCTGAGCCTCAGCAGGAGTTTGAGTGGTTTTTACTGAAAAATGTCATTTATTCACCTGAAAATCTTAAAATGCTAAACTATTTATGTGCATTTTTAAAATCAACTTGTTATGAACAGAGAGACCGTGTCCCACTTCTGTTTGTCCTGCACAGAGTTTAGTCCTCTGTCCCCGTCCCACTGAGGAGGACAGTGTTCCTCTTTTTCTGTGGCGTGGCCTCACAGACAAACTCTGAAACTGCTCTGTCCTGGACTTCAGCAGAACCAACAGGAGACCGCAGACAGGTTCTTACAGTCACTCTGTTTGTGTTTGTGTTTGTGTTTGTGTTTGTGTTTGTGGGGGACACAGAGCTGCAGAGACACAGCTGGGACAGAGACAAAACCAACCCCAAACGCTCACAGGACGAGCTCCAGGGGCCCACAATAATAATAATAATAATAATAATAATAATAATAAAGGGTTGCAGTTGCAGTAACCCGCCACCAGAGAGCGCCACAGAGTGAGTCTCACCTGGAGCTCAGAGCGCTGTCTCTGCTCCGGACTCTGAGGACAAACAAACACAGCTCTGTTCAAACTCCTGATGTTTACAGTTTTCTGAGAGCTTTGACAAAATAAATAAACTCATCTTTAACAAATGAATTAAATGTCATTCATTCATTTTCTTAAAATAACTCAGTTTAAGCCCTGCTGCTGTTCAGAGACAGAAGTGTCCTCTTCACAAAACATAAAACATGCAGCAAGTGTGTCCTGACACTTTCGGCTAAAATTCTATTATTTTTTTATCTTCAACAAGTCATAAAATCACTCATTTAACATCTTCATTAATGCAAATTATATAAAATAAAAGTAAATTTTCTCACGTTTATAACAATATATAGGTTGGAAGGTTTCTTTTACAGATATTTTATTGTGGTCGTATGAAATATCGCTATCACCCGAGGTTTAAGCTCAGCAGTGCTGTGACCTTTCTGACGTTTTCAGACTTATTTGTTGGATTTTTCGGCTCTAATTTAAAGTTGGGATATTTACGTTCACAAATCTTCACATCTGGTTCCTTGTTTCCGTCTTTCAAAATAAGATTGTGGGCTAAGCTAACGTTAATCAGAAAACCACAAGACGGACAAAGTTAGCTACAAAAACACTAAGATCACTGAAAGAACGTCGCCCGAGTGTGACCTGAGCATTTCCCGATCAAAATTATTTTCACATCATGATTATTTTATAAACACTTAGCACAAATACACAAAAATACCACAGAGGTAGAGCGATATGTGGAGTTTTTGTTTATCTACCGTTAGCCAGTTAACGTCTTTACAAACGTTTGTTAGAAGACAGAACAATACCAAAAGGTGAGCGAATCAGGACACACATACTCTAAACATTCATATTTTTTCTACTTTTTTTTTTTTTTTTTCATAAATCTTTAATCACCTCTGCCCTGATCATAAAAAACAAATATTTAATTATCTTCAGGACCTTTTATAAGAGCATCTCATTTTTAGGAAAAAACACACACAAAAATGAAATATTTTAAATATTCTCAATACAAAATTGATTTTTAGGGTTAGGATTATTCCAGCCTTGGCTCTGTCACAGATCAACAACAACATTTATTTTTATTTCTATTTTTAGGGATAATTTTTCCTGTGCTCTGTACACAGTAAACTCTGCAGAGTAAAAAACACAGAGGTAATAAACATGAACTCTGTCATAGTTACTTTAACAAAGGGAAGAGTTACTAAACTGAGATCAGAGTAAAATTCCCTCCAGTGTTGGTGTAAATATCCAGAGTTAACATTGTGTTAATAAACAGTGTAATAACAGGAGTGTAAGTGTTATTACAGTCTCACAGAACTGACTCTGTCCTCTGTCGCTGCGCCCAGCTTCAAACCAAACAAACACAGTTTTTCTGTTTCTGTGTTTGATGAAAGACGTGAGGTGAGTTCATCTTTGTACCATCAGATCATTTAGGACAGGTTTCTGTAGTTGTTCAGCACTGATGTAAGGAGTTTAGTCTCTGTGCTGCTGTGCTGTGATTAGCTTAGTTTAAGCTAACATTAGCCCATAGCTAGCAGGCTAGCTCCAGAGCTTCATTCAAAACTGAACATTTTTATTTCATTTTCTGCCTGACTAAACACTGGCAGAAGCAATTTTTATTAACTTTTGCTAACAACGGGCACCACATCATATTTCTCATGTGCTAAGCTAACTAAGTGCTAAGCTAACTAAGCTAACACTCACTGAGGCTCTGTTTGTAAAATAACATGTTTTTTTGGGTTTTTTTTAATGTTCCTGTTTTGCAGGAGATGGAGTTTTGTCTGAGAAGAAAACACAGGAGAAGTTTTCTGTTGGGGAATTTGAATTTAATGTTGAATGTAAGAATTATTGTTCTTTTATGTTTTACACCAAGAGCCAGATTCACTAAGACGGTGCTAAACTGCGAGTGCAGTGAGAAAATATGCAGCTGCTATTAATGTTGGTGTTGTGGTGAATTCCTGAGACAAACTGCGTGGCCAGGTGCAAACAGAGGGGGCGGAGCTATTTAAACGGCATCATTGCGTGTATTGTTTTGCGTCATGGAAGGAAGTGGAACATAAACGGAAGCAAAAATCTAACCACGAAGAGCTGAAAGTGCTGCTGAATATTCTTTTCCTCCGTCACAGCAAACAGATCTGCAAACTCTAACCCTGCGGATTTGTTCATTTCTCCTTCGTCTCACACGAATCACAGCAGCCATCTGTGCAGAAGATTAGCACGTCCTTCTACAACGTGCTACATTTATACGCTATTTTCAAACGCAAAGTCATGGTGAGCCTTGATAAATAATACTGCGGGCGGTAAATGAATGAATTTGCATTTTCTCCGCCTTCCATTGTGCGCACTCTGGGAAGAACGCCTCAGTTTACAGATTCATTAGGTCACAGGAGCAAAATCTGCTCTGCTCCTGTAAGACTCGCAAATCTCACTGCGTCTGGGGTTGCTCCAGTTTTAGCGACTCTTATTCAGTTAGCGTGAAGCTAACCTTTGATAAATCTGGCCCTTAATGTTTTATTTTAATAAAGAGGTATGATAACATGGATATATTGTGTTTTATTTCTGCACTGCAGTAGTTGTAGTGTATTTTTGAATAAATGGGTTTAGTTATAAACTCAGTTATTTGTGATTAACCCTGAGCCCAGAGTCTTCTGTAAATGACAGAGTTGGTTATGTCACAGTAAAACTAAAAATACTAACTCTGGATTAACTCTGAACATTTAACTCTCTCACAGTAAACTTTACTCTTTCTGGGTTTGGCTCAGACAAAACTGAAACTAACTCAGTAAAAGTTGTTCACTGTCAGCTTCACTCAGAATCTAAAACAACTCTCATTAAAACTGCTGTAACTTTCTGATGCTACAAAAAAAATCCATGTGCCATATTTTCTATCAGACTATAACTCTCACTTTCCTCCATCGTCTGGCTCAGGTGTGACTTATATATTAAAATATGTCAGGTGTTGGTTATTTTCACACTGACAGCCACCAGAGGGCGCTCTAGGCTTGTGTACCAGCATCTGCTGCACCTGTACCACTGACAATTTAAAATGTAAACATTACCACTAACAACTTAGGCTATAAAGACAACTGAGAAAGAGCGGAATAATTGGAAATGGAACTGATGCTGAGTCTGACGACAGCCACGCAGAGGAGGAAGCGGCGCTTCGTCTACCTCCGGAGTTGGCGGAGTTGTTCAGAAGCGACACCGAGGATGAAGAATTTAAAGGATTTAGCGATTAGGAGTGAGATGGTGAGTTTGGTGAACTTGTTATATTATGTTCTTTATGCTATAGTTATGTGAATAACTGTTAATATATTACGTTAACATACGAGACACCTGTTCAGTTCGTTGTTTATGCTTCATGTAGCTGAATAACCATCAATGTGTTACGTTAGCATAGCGCACACCTATTCAGCTGTTGTTCTCTGTTCTATTATTACTATAACTCGCCTTTCAACATGAAATGTCTGTTCTTGGTGTCGGATTTTGTAAAATACATTTCCCCCAAAAATGTAACTTATATACGTTTTTTTCTTCTTCATTGTGTATTTTTTGGCGAGTGCCACTTATCGTCTGGAAAATACGGTAAATCAGTTCTGTTGTTGATCTGTGACAGAGTCAGGAATAATCCTCACCTACAAATCCACTGCAGCTCAGTTCTGCTCTGGCTCTGTGGCCGCTGCGAAGCCAGAGCCAGAGTTAAATTTATCCACAGTAAATAAATCCCACCGCGAGGCTCAGGGAGACTCTGCTCTCACTGCGAAAACGCTCAAAAACTCAAAAACTCAAACACTCAAAGCAACAGGATCCCTCAAGATTTTTGAGTTTTGGTGATCAACTCAAAATCTCAAGTTTTCAACAACTAATATTTTTGTTCACCTAATTTAAAGTTCATGTCTAAAAACTTAAAATGTTTGCTCTCTATCATTATTTTTACCTCATCTTACACCGACTTACTCTCCACTGAAAAAGTATTATTATTATTAATAATAAAAACTAAATATACAAAATTTAACAAAACAATTTTACAATTTTAACAACAACTTTTCTCTTAAAACCCACTTTTATTTTGTGGATTTTGCTCAACATGAATCGTGTTGTCTTTTATTATTTTGTTTTTATTATTGAGAAGACACTTTCTGATGTTTTGCAGCAGTTTTTTTAGGATAACCTTTGCTGTGTTGATTAAATGGTATAGATTTTGCCTCAGATGTTTATTTTTGGATAAATTTTCAGATTTCAGGATTTTTTTTTTTAAATCCTCTTAAAAATGTGTCTAAAAAATAAACCCACCTTTACCACTGAGACATTTTTTGTGCCATTGACTCCCATTAAAACAACATTTTTATTCTACACTGTCACTGTGATATAATTTCACATTTTTATCAAATATTTCATGGATTCATGACAGTGAGGGATTGGAATTTTAGTTGTTAGTTAGTTAGTTAGTTAGTAGCCATTTCCCTAGTACTCTGTAGTACTCCGTAGTACCCTGTAGTATTCTGTAGTACTCCGTAGTACCCTGTAGTACCCTGTAGTACTCTGTAGTACTCTGTAGTACCCTGTAGTACCCTGTAGTACTCTGTAGTACCCTGTAGTACCCTGTAGTACTCTGTTGTACCCTGTAGTACCCTGTAGTACCCTGTAGTACTCTGTAGTACTCTGTAGTACTCTGTAGTACCCTGTAGTACTCTGTAGTACCTGTAGTACTCTGTTGTACCCTGTAGTACCCTGTAGTACCCTGTAGTACTCTGTAGTACTCTGTAGTACCCTGTAGTACTCTGTAGTACCCTGTAGTACTCTGTAGTACCTGTAGTACTCTGTAGTACTCTGTAGTACTCTGTAGTACCCTGTAGTACTCTGTAGTACCCTGTAGTACTCTGTAGTACCTGTAGTACTCTGTAGTACTCTGTAGTACTCTGTAGTACCCTGTAGTACTCTGTAGTACTCTGTAGTACCCTGTAGTACTCTGTAGTACTCTGTAGTACTCTGTAGTACCCTGTAGTACTCTGTAGTACTCTGTAGTACCTGTAGTACCTGGTCAGGGTGAGGTCTCTTCCTCAGAGCAGAGCTGAGCTCCTGGACTCTCAGCTCCAGCCTCAGTTTCTCTGACGTCAGCTCTGAGATCCTGCAACACAACACAACTGTTACTGAGGCCTACAGGGGGCGCTGTAACAACTGTTACTGAGGCCTACAGGGGGCGCTCTAACAACTGTTACTGAGACCTACAGGGGGCGCTCTAACAGCTGTTACTGAGACCTACAGGGGGCGCTCTAACAGCTGTTACTGAGGCCTACAGGGGGCGCTCTAACAGCTGTTACTGAGACCTACAGGGGGCGCTCTAACAGCTGTTACTGAGGCCTACAGGGGGCGCTCTAACAGCTGTTACTGAGGCCTACAGGGGGCGCTCTAACAACTGTTACTGAGGCCTACAGGGGGCGCTCTAACAGCTGTTACTGAGGCCTACAGGGGGCGCTCTAACAGCTGTTACTGAGGCCTACAGGGGGCGCTCTAACAGCTGTTACTGAGGCCTACAGGGGGCGCTCTAACAACTGTTACTGAGGCCTACAGGGGGCGCTCTAACAACTGTTACTGAGGCCTACAGGGGGCGCTCTAACAACTGTTACTGAGGCCTACAGGGGGCGCTCTAACAACTGTTACTGAGACCTACAGGGGGCGCTGTAACACATTACTAACGTCAGTATTTCTTTTTAAACTGTGTTTACTACAGATCATGATCCAGACCTGTCCTGGTCCTGATCCTGGTCCTGGTCCTGGTCCAGAGCCGGTCTCTGGAGTCGCTCCTTTGAGGTCTCACTCTGCTGCAGCTCCTGTTTCACACGAGACACAGTCACTGTTTACTCTCAGGTTATAAACTCAGTGAAAACTCAGTAGAAACTCAGTAGAAACTCAGTAGAAAGCAGTTTAAGCCAAACCTGCTGCAGCTGCTGGATCCGGGCCTGCAGGGACTCTTGAAGCTGATTGGTCGCTTCATCTCGACGCTGCAGCTCCTCTTGGCTCTGATTGGACAGGAGCTCAGCTGTAGATCTGCAGAAGCACAGAGGAAGAGTCACAGAGGAAGAGTTCACAGAGGAAGAGTCACAGAGGAAAAGTCACAGAGGAAGAGTCACAGAGGAAGAGTTCACAGAGGAAGAGTCACAGAGGAAGAGTCACAGAGGAAGAGTTCACAGAGGAAGAGTCACAGAGGAAAAGTCACAGAGGAAGAGTCACAGAGGAAGAGTTCACAGAGGAAGAGTTCACAGAGGAAGAGTTCACAGAGGAAGAGTCACAGAGGAAGAGTCACAGAGGAAGAGTCACAGAGGAAGAGTTCACAGAGGAAGAGTTCACAGAGGAAGAGTTCACAGAGGAAGAGTCACAGAGGAAGGGTCACAGAGGAAGAGTCACAGAGGAAGAGTTCACAGAGGAAGAGTCACAGAGGAAGAGTCACATGAGAAGAGTTCACAGAGGAAGAGTTCACAGAGGAAGAGTTCACAGAGGAAGAGTTCACAGAGGAAGAGTCACAGAGGAAAGGTTCACAGAGGAAGAGTCACAGAGGAAGAGTCACAGAGGAAGAGTCACAGAGGAAGAGTTCACAGAGGAAGAGTCACAGAGGAAGAGTCACAGAGGAAGAGTTCACAGAGGAAGAGTTCACAGAGGAAGAGTCACAGAGGAAGAGTTCACAGAGGAAGAGTTCACAGAGGAAGAGTTCAACAGAGGAAGAGTTCACAGAGGAAAGTCACAGAGGAAGGGTCACAGAGGAAGAGTCACAGAGGAAGAGTTCACAGAGGAAGAGTTCACAGAGGAAGAGTTCACAGAGGAAAGTCACAGAGGAAGAGTCACAGAGGAAGAGTCACAGAGGAAGAGTTCACAGAGGAAGAGTTCACAGAGGAAGAGTCACAGAGGAAGGGTTCACAGAGGAAGAGTCACAGAGGAAGAGTCACAGAGGAAGGTTCACAGAGGAAGAGTCACAGAGGAAGAGTCACAGAGGAAGAGTTCACAGAGGAAGAGTTCACAGAGGAAGAGTTCACAGAGGAAGAGTTCACAGAGGAAGAGTCACAGAGGAAGAGTCACAGAGGAAGAGTTCACAGAGGAAGAGTCACAGAGGAAGAGTTCACAGAGGAAGAGTCACAGAGGAAGAGTTCACAGAGGAAGAGTCACAGAGGAAGAGTCACAGAGGAAGAGTTCACAGAGGAAGAGTCACAGAGGAAGAGTTCACAGAGGAAGAGTCACAGAGGAAGAGTCACAGAGGAAGAGTTCACAGAGGAAGAGTTCACAGAGGAAGAGTTCACAGAGGAAGAGTTCACAGAGGAAAAGTCACAGAGGAAGAGTCACAGAGGAAGAGTTCACAGAGGAAGAGTTCACAGAGGAAGAGTTCACAGAGGAAGAGTCACAGAGGAAGAGTCACAGAGGAAGAGTCACAGAGGAAGAGTTCACAGAGGAAGAGTCACAGAGGAAGAGTTCACAGAGGAAGAGTCACAGAGGAAGAGTCACAGAGGAAGGGTTCACAGAGGAAGAGTCACAGAGGAAGAGTCACAGAGGAAGAGTCACAGAGGAAGAGTTCACAGAGGAAGAGTCACAGAGGAAGAGTCACAGAGGAAGAGTTCACAGAGGAAGAGTTCACAGAGGAAGAGTTCACAGAGGAAGAGTCACAGAGGAAGAGTCACAGAGGAAGAGTCACAGAGGAAGAGTCACAGAGGAAGAGTCACAGAGGAAGAGTTCACAGAGGAAGAGTCACAGAGGAAGAGTCACAGAGGATAAGTTCACAGAGGAAGAGTTCACAGAGGAAGAGTTCACAGAGGAAGAGTTCACAGAGGAAGAGTCACAGAGGAAGAGTCACAGAGGAAGAGTTCACAGAGGAAGAGTTCACAGAGGAAGAGTTCACAGAGGAAGAGTTCACAGAGGAAGAGTCACAGAGGAAGAGTCACAGAGGAAGAGTTCACAGAGGAAGAGTCACAGAGGAAGAGTTCACAGAGGAAGAGTTCACAGAGGAAGAGTCACAGAGGAAGAGTTCACAGAGGAAGAGTCACAGAGGAAGAGTTCACAGAGGAAGAGTCACAGAGGAAGAGTCACAGAGGAAGGGTTCACAGAGGAAGAGTCACAGAGGAAGAGTCACAGAGGAAGAGTCACAGAGGAAGAGTTCACAGAGGAAGAGTCACAGAGGAAGAGTCACAGAGGAAGAGTTCACAGAGGAAGAGTTCACAGAGGAAGAGTTCACAGAGGAAGAGTCACAGAGGAAGGGTCACAGAGGAAGAGTCACAGAGGAAGAGTTCACAGAGGAAGAGTCACAGAGGAAGAGTTCACAGAGGAAGAGTCACAGAGGAAGAGTTCACAGAGGAAGAGTCACAGAGGAAGAGTCACAGAGGAGAGTTCAAGACCTCTGACCTAAGAACCTACCTAGACCTGACCTAAGACCTCTGACCTAAGAACTCTGACCTAAGACCTCTGACCTAAGAACTCTGACCTAAGACCTCTGACCTAAGAACTCTGACCTAAGACCTCTGACTCCAGAACTCTGACCTAAGAACTCTGACCTAAGAACTCTGACCTAAGACCTCTGACCTAAGAACTCTGACCTAAGACCTCTGACCTAAGAACTCTGACCTAAGACCTCTGACTCCAGAACTCTGACCTAAGAACTCTGACCTAAGAACTCTGACCTAAGACCTCTGACTCCAGAACTCTGACCTAAGAACTCTGACCTAAGAACTGTGACCTAAGACCTCTGACTCCAGAACTGACCTAAGAACTCTGACCTAAGAACTCTGACTCCAGAACTCTGACCTAAGAACTCTGACTCCAGAACTCTGACCTAAGAACTCTGACCTAAGACCTCTGACCTAAGAACTCTGACCTAAGAACTCTGACTCCAGAACTCTGACCTAAGAACTCTGACCTAAGACCTCTGACCTAAGAACTCTGACCTAAGACCTCTGATCTAAGAACTCTGACCTAAGAACTGTGATCTAAGAACTCTGACCTAAGAACTCTGATCTAAGAACTCTGACTCCAGAACTCTGACCTAAGAACTCTGACCTAAGACCTCTGACCTAAGAACTCTGACCTAAGACCTCTGATCTAAGAACTCTGACCTAAGTACTCTGATCTAAGAACTCTGATCTAAGACCTCTGATCTAAGAACTCTGATCTAAGAACTCTGACCTAAGACCTCTGACTCCAGAACTCTGACCGAAGAACTCTGACCTAAGAACTCTGACCTAAGAACTCTGATCTAAGAACTGTGACCTAAGACCTCTGACCTAAGAACTCTGACCTAAGACCTCTGACTCCAGAACTCTGACTCCAGAACTCTGACCTAAGAACTCTGACCTAAGACCTCTGACCTAAGACCTCTGATCTAAGAACTCTGACCTTAGAACTCTGATCTAAGAACTCTGGTCTAAGAACTCTGACCTAAGAACTCTGACCTAAGACCTCTGACTCCAGAACTCTGACTCCAGAACTCTGACCTAAGAACTCTGACCTAAGACCTCTGACCTAAGACCTCTGATCTAAGAACTCTGACCTAAGAACTCTGATCTAAGAACTCTGACCTAAGACCTCTGACTCCAGACCTCTGACCTAAGACCTCTGACCTAAGAACTCTGACCTAAGACCTCTGATCTAAGAACTCTGACCTAAGAACTCTGATCTAAGAACTCTGATCTAAGACCTCTGATCTAAGAACTCTGATCTAAGAACTCTGACCTAAGAACTCTGACCTAAGACCTCTGACTCCAGAACTCTGACCTAAGAACTCTGACCTAAGAACTCTGATCTAAGAACTGTGACCTAAGACCTCTGACCTAAGAACTCTGACCTAAGACCTCTGACTCCAGAACTCTGACTCCAGAACTCTGACCTAAGAACTCTGACCTAAGACCTCTGACCTAAGACCTCTGATCTAAGAACTCTGACCTAAGACCTCTGACTCCAGAACTCTGACTCCAGAACTCTGACCTAAGAACTCTGACCTAAGAACTCTGACCTAAGACCTCTGATCTAAGAACTCTGACCTAAGAACTCTGACCTAAGAACTCTGACCTAAGACCTCTGATCTAAGAACTCTGACCTAAGAACTCTGACCTAAGAACTGTGATCTAAGAACTCTGACCTAAGAACTCTCCACCTCACACAGAACAGAGAGGGTTCTTTGTCCCTGCAGCTGCTCAGAGTCTGCAGTTCCTCTGTTCACTGTCAGAGTGGAAACTGTTACTGTGTGAGTGTGTGTGTGTGTGTGCGTGAGTGTGTGTGTGTGTGTGTGTGTGTGTGTGTGTGTGTGTGTGCGTGAGTGTGTGTGTGTGTGTGTGTGTGTGAGTGTGTGTGTGTGTGTGTGTGTGTGTGAGTGTGTGTGAGTGTGTGTGTGTGTGTGTGTGTGCGTGAGTGTGTGTGTGAGTGTGTGTGTGTGTGTGTGTGCGTGAGTGTGTGAGTGTGTGTGTGTGAGTGTGTGTGAGTGTGTGTGTGTGAGTGTGTGTGTGTGTGTGTGTGTGGGTGCGTGAGTGTGAGTTGGAAACACAGGTCACACAGCTCTGAGTCAGATTCAACACAGGCTAAACTTAACCTCAGTATCTGTCCACATCTGTCCACATCTGTCCACATCTGTCCACATCTGTCCACATCTGTCCACACCTGTCCACTGTCCTAACCAGGGGTGTTGGTAAAGGTTCTGCAGTACAGGGACCGTCCCAGTGCAGAGTGAGGACAAAGTAAACATAACATTAAACTTAAGCTAAAATACACAGCCTATAACTGTTTTTAGATTTGTTTTTATGGTTCATGACTTTGACTTTAATACAGAGCAGTTTTTATAGAAACCATAATGAGAGGAGAGAGGCGGGTTACGGTTAAACCATCAAAGAAAAGTAACTGTGTCCCAGGCCTCGGTTCAGTCTCTTCTGGTTTTAACCTGGCAACAAACAAACCACACCTCAGGCTCCAGAGTCCAGTGTGGTTCAGACCTGGTTTAGTCCTGGTTTAGTCCTGGTTTAGTCCTGGTTTAGACCTGGTTTAGTCCTGGTTTAGTCCTGGTTTAGTTCTGGTTTAGACCTGGTTTAGTCCTGGTTTAGACCTGGTTTAGGCCTGGTTTAGTCCTGGTTTAGTCCTGGTTTAGTTCTGGTTTAGACCTGGTTTAGTCCTGGTTTAGACCTGGTTTAGTCCTAGTTTAGTCCTGGTTTAGTCCTGGTTTAGTCCTGGTTTAGTTCTGGTTTAGACCTGGTTTAGTCCTGGTTTAGACCTGGTTTAGGCCTGGTTTAGTCCTGGTTTAGTTCTGGTTTAGACCTGGTTTAGTCCTGGTTTAGACCTGGTTTAGGCCTGGTTTAGTCCTGGTTTAGTCCTGGTTTAGTTCTGGTTTAGACCTGGTTTAGTCCTGGTTTAGACCTGGTTTAGTCCTGGTTTAGTCCTGGTTTAGTCCTGGTTTAGACCTGGTTTAGACCTGGTTCAGACCTGGTTTAGTCCTGGTTTAGTCCTGGTTTAGTCCTGGTTTAGACCTGGTTTAGTCCTGGTTTAGTCCTGGTTTAGTTCTGGTTTAGACCTGGTTTAGTCCTGGTTTAGACCTGGTTTAGGCCTGGTTTAGTCCTGGTTTAGTCCTGGTTTAGTTCTGGTTTAGACCTGGTTTAGTCCTGGTTTAGACCTGGTTTAGGCCTGGTTTAGTCCTGGTTTAGTCCTGGTTTAGTTCTGGTTTAGACCTGGTTTAGTCCTGGTTTAGACCTGGTTTAGTCCTAGTTTAGTCCTGGTTTAGTCCTGGTTTAGTCCTGGTTTAGTTCTGGTTTAGACCTGGTTTAGTCCTGGTTTAGACCTGGTTTAGGCCTGGTTTAGTCCTGGTTTAGTTCTGGTTTAGACCTGGTTTAGTCCTGGTTTAGTCCTGGTTTAGACCTGGTTTAGTCCTGGTTTAGTTCTGGTTTAGACCTGGTTTAGTCCTGGTTTAGTCCTGGTTTAGACCTGGTTTAGTCCTGGTTTAGTTCTGGTTTAGACCTGGTTTAGTCCTGGTTTAGGCCTGGTTTAGACCTGGTTTAAAACTGGTTTAGTCCTAGTTTAGTCCTGGTTTAGACCTGGTTTAGTCCTGGTTTAGACCTGGTTTAGTCCTGGTTTAGTCCTGGTTTAGACCTGGTTTAGACCTGGTTTAGTCCTGGTTTAGTCCTGGTTTAGTCCTGGTTTAGACCTGGTTTAGTCCTGGTTTAGTCCTGGTTTAGTCCTGGTTTGAAACCTGGTTTAGACCTGGTTTAGTCCTGGTTTAGTCCTGGTTTAGTCCTGGTTTAGTCCTGGTTTAGACCTGGTTTGAAACCTGGTTTAGACCTGGTTTAGTCCTGGTTTAGACCTGGTTTAGTCCTGGTTTAGTCCTGGTTTAGTCCTGGTTTAGACCTGGTTTGAAACCTGGTTTAGACCTGGTTTAGTCCTGGTTTAGTCCTGGTTTAGTCCTGGTTTAGTCCTGGTTTAGACCTGGTTTGAAACCTGGTTTAGTCCTGGTTTAGTCCTGGTTTAGTCCTGGTTTAGTCCTGGTTTAGTCCTGGTTTAGTCCTGGTTTAGACCTGGTTTAGTCCTGGTTTAGACCTGGTTTAGACCTGGTTTAGTCCTGGTTTAGTCCTGGTTTAGTCCTGGTTTAGACCTGGTTTGAAACCTGGTTTAGACCTGGTTTAGTCCTGGTTTAGTCCTGGTTTAGTCCTGGTTTAGTTCTGGTTTAGACCTGGTTTAGTCCTGGTTTAGACCTGGTTTAGACCTGGTTTAGTCCTGGTTTAGTCCTGGTTTAGTCCTGGTTTAGTCCTGGTTTAGTTCTGGTTTAGACCTGGTTTAGTCCTGGTTTAGACCTGGTTTAGACCTGGTTTAGTCCTGGTTTAGTCCTGGTTTAGTCCTGGTTTAGTCCTGGTTTAGTCCTGGTTTAGTCCTGGTTTGAAACCTGGTTTAGACCTGGTTTAGTCCTGGTTTAGTCCTGGTTTAGTCCTGGTTTAGACCTGGTTTAGACCTGGTTTAGTCCTGGTTTAGTCCTGGTTTAGTCCTGGTTTAGTCCTGGTTTAGTCCTGGTTTAGACCTGGTTTAGTCCTGGTTTAGTCCTGGTTTAGTCCTGGTTTAGTCCTGGTTTAGTTCTGGTTTAGACCTGGTTTAGTCCTGGTTTAGACCTGGTTTAGTCCTGGTTTAGTCCTGGTTTAGTCCTGGTTTAGTCCTGGTTTAGTCCTGGTTTAGACCTGGTTTAGACCTGGTTTAGTCCTGGTTTAGTCCTGGTTTAGTCCTGGTTTAGTCCTGGTTTAGTCCTGGTTTAGTCCTCTGGCTCGGTCTAACCCTGTGTTGTGTCCTGACACAGTGACTCTCTCTCACATGTTCCTGCTGCTGAGTCTAGACCTGCCCTGACCCCGCCCCCTCAGCCCTGGCCCCGCCCCCTCCTACAGAGAGGCAGGAGGCTAACCACTCTGCCACTGTGCAGCTCACCAGTTAGTCACATTTTTTATTTCACAGGGAAAAAAAACAAACCAAAAAAGAAAACCGTCTCTGGTCTCCCCTCAGGTCTAACACAGGAGTCCCATTCACTTCACACCACAGGAAATAAACTGAAACACTGCTCCACTGTTAGACCAGGACCAGGACTAGACCAGGACCAGGACTAGACCAGGACCAGGACCAGGACTAGACCAGGACCAGGACTAGACCAGGACTAGACCAGGACTAGACCAGGACCAGGACCAGACCAGGACCAGGACTAACACCAAAACCAAGACTCACAGCCGGACCAAGTACTGAGGACTGACCTTACTGTTCAGTCAGGTTTATAACCAACTCCTTGGACTGGTTACAGACCAGGTCTACACAGTCACAGAATAAACACTCCCTGCATCAAACACAATACTTATTATTATTATCATCAGTAAACTTTCATTACTGTCCAACTCTCTGCAGCGTCTCAACAAACCCAAACCAGAACTAGACCACACTGTCCCCCTGTAGGACCAGGACTAGACCAGAACTAGACCAGGACTAGACCAGGACCAGGACTAGACCAGGACTACCCCCTCAGCCCCAGCTCAGACAGAGAGAATGTGTTCAGACCTGTTCCACGTCTCTGAGGCTGTGGCTCTGAGCGACTGCAGGGCCCTCCTCTGTCTCTGCGCTCCATGGCTCTGCAAACACACACAACACTTATTACACACAACACTTATTACACAACACTTATTACACACAACACTTATTACACACAACACTTGATCCACACAACACTTATTACACAACATTTATTACACACACAATACTTATTACACAACACTTATTACACACAAAACTTATTACACAACACTTATTACACAACACTTATTACACACAAAACTTATTACACAACACTTATTACACACAACACTTATTACACAACACTTATTACACACAACACTTATTACACAACACTTATTACACAACACTTATTACACACAAAACTTATTACACACAACACTTATTACACACAAAACTTATTACACACAACACTTATTACACAACACTTATTACACACAACACTTATTACACACAACACTTATTACACACAACACTTATTACACAACACTTATTACACACAACACTTATTACACACACAATACTTATTACACAAAACTTATTACACAACACTTATTACACAACACTTATTACACACAACACTTATTACACACAACACTTATTACACACAACACTTATTACACACACAATACTTATTACACAACACTTATTACACACAAAACTTATTACACAACACTTATTACACACACAATACTTATTACACAACACTTATTACACAACACTTATTACACACAACACTTATTACACACAACACTTATTACACACAACACTTATTACACACAACACTTATTACACAACACTTATTACACACACAATACTTATTACACAACACTTATTACACACAAAACTTATTACACAACACTTATTACACACACAATACTTATTACACAACACTTATTACACAACACTTATTACACACAACACTTATTACACAACACTTATTACACACAACACTTATTACACAACACTTATTACACACAACACTTATTACACACAAAACTTATTACACAACACTTATTACACACAACACTTATTACACAACACTTATTACACACAACACTTATTACACAACACTTATTACACACACAATACTTATTACACAACACTTATTACACACAAAACTTATTACACAACACTTATTACACACACAATACTTATTACACAACACTTATTACACAACACTTATTACACACAACACTTATTACACAACACTTATTACACACACAACACTTATTACACAACACTTATTACACACACTTATTACACAACACTTATTACACACACAACACTTATTACACAACACTTATTACACACAACACTTATTACACAACACTTATTACACACAACACTTATTACACACAACACTTATTACAAACACAAAACTTATTACACACAACACTTATTACACACAACACTTATTACTCACCACACAACAATAAACATGTAAGTATGCTATAATTACAGTAAGAGGCTTTATTACAGTGAGGAAACCTTAAATAACAGCAGCCACAGTAATAACCACACTGACACTGACCCACTCTGTCATCTGGATCTGTGTGAGTCTTGAACTAAAATAAGTTTTAAAAATATACACTACACCCCCCTCTGACCCCTGACCCCTGACCTCTGACCCCTGACCTCTGACCCCTGCAGCAGGACAGGTGTGGGACAAGAAATCAGAAAACACTCAGGGCTCAACGCCTCCTAATGAAGTGTGACACCATTAATACTGTTACTACTACTACTACTACTACTACTACTACTACTACTACTGCTACTGCTGCTATTGCTACTACTACTACTGCTGCTACTACTGCTACTACTACTACTACTGCTACTACTGCTACTACTACTGCTACTACTGCTACTACTACTACTACTACTACAGACACTTTTCCACTGGGAGAACAGTAAACCTGCAGGTGTTTCCCTGACTCTGACGTCACACAAGCAACTAAAGTGGTGTTAATAAATGAGATAAAAATGTGTTTGAAACTCACTTTTCTGTGTGAGGCTGGTGTGTGTCTGTGTGAGCCTGGTGTGTGTCTGTGTGAGGCTGGTGTGTGTCTGTGTGAGCCTGGTGTGTGTCTGTGTGAGCCTGGTGTGTGTCTGTGTGAGCCTGGTGTGTGTCTGTGTGAGGCCGGTGTGTGTCTGTGTGAGGTTGGTGTGTGTCTGTGTGAGGCTGGTGTGTGTCTGTGTGAGGCTGGTGTGTGTCTGTGTGAGGCCGGTGTGTGTCTGTGTGAGGTTGGTGTGTGTCTGTGTGAGGCTGGTGTGTGTCTGTGTGAGCCTGGTGTGTGTCTGTGTGAGCCTGGTGTGTGTCTGTGTGAGCCTGGTGTGTGTCTGTGTGAGGCCGGTGTGTGTCTGTGTGAGGCTGGTGTGTGTCTGTGTGAGCCTGGTGTGTGTCTGTGTGAGGCTGGTGTGTGTCTATGTGAGGGTGGTGTGTGTCTGTGTGAGGTTGGTGTGTGTCTGTGTGAGGCTGGTGTGTGTCTGTGTGAGGCTGGTGTGTGTCTGTGTGAGGCTGGTGTGTGTCTGTGTGAGCCTGGTGTGTGTCTGTGTGAGGTTGGTGTGTGTCTGTGTGAAGTTGGTGTGTGTCTGTTTGAGGTTGGTGTGTGTCTGTGTGAGGCTGGTGTGTGTCTGTGTGAGGCTGGTGTGTGTCTGTGTGAGGTTGGTGTGTCTGTGTGAGGTTGGTGTGTGTCTGTGTGAGGTTGGTGTGTCTGTGTGAGGTTGGTGTGTGTCTGTGTGAGGCCGGTGTGTGTCTGTGTGAGGTTGGTGTGTCTGTGTGAGGTTGGTGTGTGTCTGTGTGAGGTTGGTGTGTGTCTGTGTGAGGCTGGTGTGTGTCTGTGTGAGGTTGGTGTGTGTCTGTGTGAGGTTGGTGTGTGTCTGTGTGAGGTTGGTGTGTGTCTGTGTGAGGCCGGTGTGTGTCTGTGTGAGGTTGGTGTGTGTCTGTGTGAGGTTGGTGTGTGTCTGTGTGAGGCCGGTGTGTGTCTGTGTGAGGTTGGTGTGTGTGTGAGGTTGGTGTGTGTCTGTGTGAGGCTGGTGTGTGTCTGTGTGAGGCCGGTGTGTGTCTGTGTGAGGTTGGTGTGTCTGTGTGAGGTTGGTGTGTGTCTGTGTGAGGTTGGTGTGTCTGTGTGAGGTTGGTGTGTGTCTGTGTGAGGCCGGTGTGTGTCTGTGTGAGGCTGGTGTGTGTCTGTGTGAGGTTGGTGTGTGTCTGTGTGAGGTTGGTGTGTGTCTGTGTGAGGTTGGTGTGTGTCTGTGTGAGGCTGGTGTGTGTCTGTGTGAGCCTGGTGTGTGTCTGTGTGAGGTTGGTGTGTGTCTGTGTGAGGTTGGTGTGTGTCTGTGTGAGGCCGGTGTGTCTGTGTGAGGCCGGTGTGTGTCTGTGTGAGGTTGGTGTGTGTCTGTGTGAGGTTGGTGTGTGTGTGAGGTTGGTGTGTGTCTGTGTGAGGCTGGTGTGTGTCTGTGTGAGGTTGGTGTGTGTCTGTGTGAGGCCGGTGTGTGTCTGTGTGAGGTTGGTGTGTGTCTGTGTGAGGTTGGTGTGTGTCTGTGTGAGGTTGGTGTGTCTGTGTGAGGTTGGTGTGTGTCTGTGTGAGGCCGGTGTGTGTCTGTGTGAGGCTGGTGTGTGTCTGTGTGAGGTTGGTGTGTGTCTGTGTGAGGTTGGTGTGTGTCTGTGTGAGGCCGGTGTGTGTCTGTGTGAGGCTGGTGTGTGTCTGTGTGAGGCTGGTGTGTGTCTGTGTGAGGCCGGTGTGTGTCTGTGTGAGCCTGGTGTGTCTGTGTGAGGTTGGTGTGTGTCTGTGTGAGGTTGGTGTGTGTCTGTGTGAGGTTGGTGTGTGTCTGTGTGAGGCCGGTGTGTGTCTGTGTGAGCCTGGTGTGTGTCTGTGTGAGCCTGGTGTGTGTCTGTGTGAGGTTGGTGTGTGTCTGTGTGAGGTTGGTGTGTGTCTGTGTGAGGTTGGTGTGTGTCTGTGTGAGGTTGGTGTGTGTCTGTGTGAGGCTGGTGTGTGTCTGTGTGAGGCTGGTGTGTGTCTGTGTGAGGTTGGTGTGTGTCTGTGTGAGGGCTGTGTGTGTCTGTGTGTGTGACACTCACCCATGGCTGGTCCAAGGCTCCGGGGTCTGAGAGGTTTATCTGGTCCAGTCTCTCTGCAACAAGAAAGTCCTGGTTTAGACCTGGTTCAGGTTGAGTTTAGTTCTGTTGTGGTTTCATCTCAGTGTGATCCTGGGTTTAATCTGCGACTTAAACCCACTTTTAGTCCCAAAAAAATCCCATTCTGGACTTGATTTAATCCTGTGTTAGTTCCAGTGTAGTCCTGGTGGAAAATCCATGTTTAACTCTTAAAGGTTAAAGTTTAATCCTGCTTTAGTCCTCATTTAACTCTGTATAATACTTCAGTTTAAGTCCTGGTTTAGTCCTGGTTTAGACCTGGTTTAGTCCTGGTTTAGTCCTGGTTTAGTCCTGGTTTAGACTTGGTTTAGTCCTGGTTTAGTCCTGGTTTAGTCCTGGTTTAGTCCTGGTTTAGTCCTAGTTTAGACCTGGTTTAGTCCTGGTTTAGTCCTGGTTTAGTCCTGGTTTAGTCCTGGTTTAGTCCTAGTTTAGACCTGGTTTAGTCCTGGTTTAGTCCTGGTTTAGTCCTGGTTTAGTCCTGGTTTAGTCCTCTGGCTCGGTCTAACCCTGTGTTGTGTCCTGAGACAGTGACTCTCTCTCACATGTTCCTGCTGCTTAGTCTAGACCTGCCCTGACCCCGCCCCCTCAGCCCTGACCCCGCCCCTCAGTCCTGACCCCGCCCCCTCCTACAGAGAGGCAGGAAGCTAACCACTCTGCCACTGTGCAGCTCACCAGTTAGTCACATTTTTATTTCACAGGAAAAAAACAAACAGTTTTTCTTAGTTCTGGACCACAGAAGATCCTGCTACAGACTGGTCCCTGGTTTCTGGTCTGGTCTTTGGTCAGTGGTGTAGCCAGGTGGCCCCTGTTGGTCAGAGCGGGGCCCCTGTTGGTCAGAGCGTGGCCCCTGTTGGTCAGAGCGTGGCCCCTGTTGGTCAGAACGTGGCCCCTCTCTCTTTAACTAAAACTTTTCCACAACAGATAAATATTTACAGTAACAGTAGTTTTTAATGATGACCAACAGTGAGAGGAGCAGCGCTGTAAAGTTTCTGTTAACACCAACCACCACTTCCTGTGACCCTTCAAAATAAAGCTTCAGCTTTTTCCAGCAACAGAAACAACTTTACTGTGGCAGAGCCTGAAAGGAAAGGAGCAGAGAGGAGCAGAGAGGAGCAGACAGGAGCAGACAGGAGCAGACAGGAGCAGACAGGAGCTGAGAGGAGCTGAGAGGAGCAGACAGGAGCTGAGAGGAGCTGAGAGGAGCAGACAGGAGCTGAGAGGAGCTGAGAGGAGCTGAGAGGAGCTGAGAGGAGCAGACAGGAGCTGAGAGGAGCTGAGAGGAGCTGAGAGGAGCTGAGAGGAGCAGACAGGAGCTGAGAGGAGCTGAGAGGAGCTGAGAGGAGCTGAGAGGAGCAGACAGGAGCTGAGAGGAGCAGACAGGAGCAGACAGGAGCAGACAGGAGCTGAGAAGAGCTGAGAGGAGCAGACAGGAGCTGAGAGGAGCTGAGAGGAGCTGAGAGGAGCAGACAGGAGCTGAGAGGAGCAGACAGGAGCTGAGAGGAGCAGACAGGAGCTGAGAGGAGCTGAGAGGAGCTGAGAGGAGCTGAGAGGAGCAGACAGGAGCTGAGAGGAGCAGACAGGAGCAGACAGGAGCAGACAGGAGCTGAGAGGAGCTGAGAGGAGCAGACAGGAGCTGAGAGGAGCTGAGAGGAGCTGAGAGGAGCTGAGAGGAGCAGACAGGAGCTGAGAGGAGCAGACAGGAGCAGACAGGAGCAGACAGGAGCTGAGAGGAGCTGAGAGGAGCAGACAGGAGCTGAGAGGAGCAGACAGGAGCAGAGAGGAGCAGAGAGGAGCAGACAGGAGCAGACAGGAGCAGACAGGAGCTGAGAGGAGCAGACAGGAGCTGAGAGGAGCTGAGAGGAGCAGACAGGAGCTGAGAGGAGCTGAGAGGAGCAGACAGGAGCTGAGAGGAGCTGAGAGGAGCTGAGAGGAGCAGACAGGAGCTGAGAGGAGCTGAGAGGAGCTGAGAGGAGCAGACAGGAGCTGAGAGGAGCTGAGAGGAGCAGACAGGAGCTGAGAGGAGCTGAGAGGAGCAGACAGGAGCTGAGAGGAGCAGACAGGAGCTGAGAGGAGCTGAGAGGAGCTGAGAGGAGCAGACAGGAGCTGAGAGGAGCAGACAGGAGCTGAGAGGAGCTGAGAGGAGCAGACAGGAGCTGAGAGGAGCTGAGAGGAGCTGAGAGGAGCTGAGAGGAGCTGAGAGGAGCAGACAGGAGCTGAGAGGAGCTGAGAGGAGCAGACAGGAGCTGAGAGGAGCTGAGAGGAGCAGACAGGAGCTGAGAGGAGCTGAGAGGAGCTGAGAGGAGCAGACAGGAGCTGAGAGGAGCTGAGAGGAGCAGACAGGAGCTGAGAGGAGCTGAGAGGAGCAGACAGGAGCTGAGAGGAGCTGAGAGGAGCTGAGAGGAGCAGACAGGAGCTGAGAGGAGCTGAGAGGAGCAGACAGGAGCTGAGAGGAGCAGACAGGAGCAGACAGGAGCAGACAGGAGCAGACAGGAGCTGAGAGGAGCTGAGAGGAGCAGACAGGAGCAGACAGGAGCAGACAGGAGCTGAGAGGAGCAGACAGGAGCAGACAGGAGCAGACAGGAGCTGAGAGGAGCTGAGAGGAGCAGACAGGAGCAGACAGGAGCAGACAGGAGCTGAGAGGAGCAGACAGGAGCTGAGAGGAGCAGACAGGAGCTGAGAGGAGCTGAGAGGAGCAGACAGGAGCAGACAGGAGCTGAGAGGAGCAGACAGGAGCAGACAGGAGCTGAGAGGAGCAGACAGGAGCTGAGAGGAGCAGACAGGAGCAGACAGGAGCTGAGAGGAGCTGAGAGGAGCAGACAGGAGCAGACAGGAGCTGAGAGGAGCAGACTGAGAGTCTTTGACAGTTATGAAAAGTTGTGTTGTAGACAAAGTTGTGAGTTGTAAGTTTGTTAAAGCAAAAATATCTAACAACAACAGCAGCAGCAACAACAACAACAACAACAACAACAACAACAACAACAACAACAACAACCTCTGACTCTGCCACAGACTGGAGACCGCTCTGTCGTCGGCTAAAACTCTGTAAAATGCACCAGGACACAGTAAATTTGGTCTGTTATGTTGATTTTTTTCCCCTGTACATTAGTTCCATACATAACCCCTGTGAGTCGGGAGCTGCCCTGTGAGTCGGGAGCTGCCCTGCGAGTCGGGAGCTGCCCTGTGAGTCGGGAGCTGCCCTGCGAGTCGGGAGCTGCCCTGTGAGTCGGGAGCTGCCCTGTGAGTCGGGAGCTGTCCTGTGAGTCGGGAGCTGCCCTGTGAGTCGGGAGCTGCCCTGTGAGTCGGGAGCTGCCCTGTGAGTCGGGAGCTGTCCTGTGAGTCGGGAGCTGCCCTGTGAGTCGGGAGCTGCCCTGTGAGTCGGGAGCTGTCCTGTGAGTCGGGAGCTGCCCTGTGAGTCGGGAGCTGCCCTGTGAGTCGGGAGCTGCCCTGCGAGTCGGGAGCTGCCCTGCGAGTCGGGAGCTGTCCTGCGAGTCGGGAGCTGCCCTGTGAGTCGGGAGCTGCTCTGTGAATCGGGAGCTGCTCTGTGAGTCGGGAGCTGCCCTGTGAGTCGGGAGCTGCCCTGCGAGTCGGGAGCTGCCCTGTGAGTCGGGAGCTGCTCTGTGAATCGGGAGCTGCTCTGTGAGTCGGGAGCTGCCCTGTGAGTCGGGAGCTGCTCTGTGAGTCGGGAGCTGCCGGGAGCTGCCGTGCGAGTCGGGAGCTGCTCTGTGAGCTGCAGACCTCAGGGCTCAGGTCTAACTTCCTCAAACCATAAAAAGTCTCTGACTCCAAATAACTGGCTTTGCTAAAACAGAAGATAATTCCCTTTTTTTGTATTAGTCCTATAATCCACGACTCCGCCTCTGACTCCGCCTCTGACTCCGCCCCTGACCCCGCCCCTGACTCCGCCCCTGGGTCGCAGTCACACTTCTCTCTTTCAGACCTGACCACACCTTTCAGCTGCTCAGTCTCAAAACAAACACACAACAGCAGCCTTTCACTAAATCTGCTGCAGTCCAGGGACCAGGGAAAGGACTGGGACCAGACCAAGGACCAGGACTAAGACCAGGACTAAGACTAGGACCAGAGCTGTGGACCGGGTTCAAACTACTAATCTCCAAAACCAACTTAAATATTTATCTGTGCACACGAAAGGTTTTAGCTTTAGAATTAGCTCATACTCCTTACAGACTTAGACTAGAGTCAGGACCAGGACCCGGACCAGGACCCGGACCAGGACCAGGACCAGGACCAGGACCAGGACCAGGACCAGGACCAGGACCAGGACCAGGACCCGGACCAGGGCCAGGACCAGGACCCGGACCAGGACCAGGACCAGGACCCGGGCCAGGACCCGGACCAGGACCAGGACCAGGACCCGGACCAGGGCCAGGACCCGGACCCGGACCAGGACCAGGACCAGGACCAGGACCCGGACCAGGACCAGGACTGTAGACAGGACTCCAAAGTGCCAGAAAGAGCAGCACCACAGCAAACAGAATATTACATAACACACATTCTTCAGATACTTCAGATACTTCAGGTACTTCAGGTACTTCAGGTACTTCGTGTACTTGTGATACTATGTGACAGTACACAGGTCTCAGTACTGCAGTATTTACGGAGTGTTTGAGGGAAACCGCTGGACGTCTGCAGGGACCAGGGTCTGAGTTCGGAGGAGCAGACGGGAGCAATGCCACAGAGAGTTCTTCCCTGCTCCTGTCTGCTCCTCCGAACTAAACACACTCCTTATACGGACACAGTTTTTATCTTTACCTGGTTCAGTCCTGGTTTAGTCCTGGTTTAGTCCTGGTTTAGTCCTGGTTCAGTCCCGGTTTAGACCCGGTTTAGTCCCGGTTTAGACCCGGTTTAGACCCGGTTTAGTCCCGGTTTAGTCCCGGTGTAGACCTGGTTTAGACCTGGTTTAGTCCTGGTTCAGTCCCGGTTTAGTCCCGGTTTAGACCCGGTTTAGTCCTGGTTTAGTCCCGGTTTAGACCCGGTTTAGTCCGGGTTCAGTCCCGGTTTAGTCCCGGTTTAGTCCCGGTTTAGACCCGGTTTAGTCCCGGTTTAGACCTAGTTTAGTCCTAGTTCAGTCCCGGTTTAGTCCCGGTTCAGTTCTGGTTTAGACCCGGTTTAGTCCCGGTTTAGTCCCGGTTTAGACCTGGTTTAGTCCTAGTTCAGTCCCGGTTTAGTCCCGGTTTAGACCCGGTTTAGTCCCGGTTTAGTCCCGGTTTAGACCTGGTTTAGTCCTAGTTCAGTCCCGGTTTAGTCCCGGTTTAGACCTGGTTTAGTCCTGGTTTAGTCCTGGTTTAGACCTGGTTCAGTCCTGGTTTAGTTTTGGTTTAGTCCTGGTTTAGACCTGGTTTAGACCTGGTTCAGTCCTGGTTTAGACCTGGTTTAGTCCTGGTTCAGTCCCGGTTTAGTCCTGGTTTAGACCTGGTTCAGTCCTGGTTTAGTCCTGGTTTAGTCCTGGTTTAGTCCTGGTTCAGTCCTGGTTTAGTTTTGGTTTAGTCCTGGTTTAGACCTGGTTCAGTCCTGGTTTAGTCCTGGTTTAGTCCTGGTTCAGTCCTGGTTTAGTTTTGGTTTAGTCCTGGTTTAGACCTGGTTCAGTCCTGGTTTAGACCTGGTTTAGTCCTGGTTCAGTCCTGGTTTAGTCCTGGTTTAGTCCTGGTTCAGTCCTGGTTTAGTTTTGGTTTAGTCCTGGTTTAGACCTGGTTCAGTCCTGGTTTAGTTTTGGTTTAGTCCTGGTTTAGACCTGGTTTAGATCTGGTTTAGACCTGGTTTAGACCTGGTTTAGTCCTGGTTCAGTCCTGGTTGAGTCCCGGTTTAGTCCTGGTTTAGTCCCGGTTTAGTCCTGGTTTAGACCTGGTTTAGTCCTGGTTTAGTCCTGGTTTAGTCCCGGTTTAGTCCTGGTTCAGTCCTGGTTTAGTCCCGGTTTAGTCCTGGTTTAGTCCCGGTTTAGTCCTGGTTTAGACCTGGTTTAGTCCTGGTTTAGTCCTGGTTTAGTCCCGGTTTAGTCCTGGTTTAGACCTGGTTTAGTTCTTACCTGTCTTGTAGAGAAAGCCGCCTAATTTCCAGAATCAAACTCAGATAAATCCATAAAGTCCAGTTTGTGCAGAGGAATAGTCCAGACCCAGATCCAGACCCAGACCCAGACCCAGATCCAGACCCAGATCCAGACCCAGACCCAGATCCAGACCCAGACCCAGATCCAGACCCAGACCCAGATCCAGACCCAGACCCAGACCCAGACCCAGACTCAGACCCAGACCCAGTCCTGGGAGTGAGCAGGGAGCGGTGTCAGAGCTGGACTTTGACGTGGCTCACAGTAAACACAGGCTGCACTCAGACCTCAGGCCACACGCTCTGACTCGGAGGAGCAGACGGGAGCAGCTCTGACTCGGAGGAGCAGACGGGAGCAGCTCTGACTCGGAGGAGCAGACGGGAGCAGCTCTGACTCGGAGGAGCAGACGGGAGCAGCTCTGACTCGGAGGAGCAGACGGGAGCAGCTCTGACTCGGAGGAGCAGACGGGAGCAGCTCTGACTCGGAGGAGCAGACGGGAGCAGCTCTGACTCGGAGGAGCAGACGGGAGCAGCTCTGACTCAGCGTCAGTGTGGGTACAAAGGGAAGCTTGGAGTAACAAACAGGAGCTCAAGTCCCGACAGGCCCGGGACCAGGAACGCCCTCAGACCTCAGACCTGTCCCGACCTGCAGCCTCTGAACACACCTGGTTTAGACCTGGTTTAGACCTGGTTTAGTCCTGGTTTAGACCTGGTTTAGTCCTGGTTTAGTCCTGGTTTAGACCTGGTTTAGACCTGGTTTAGACCTGGTTTAGTCCTGGTTTAGACCTGGTTTAGTCCTGGTTTAGTCCTGGTTTAGACCTGGTTTAGACCTGGTTTAGACCTGGTTTAGACCTGGTTTAGACCTGGTTTAGTCCTGGTTTAGACCTGGTTTAGACCTGGTTTAGTCCTGGTTTAGTCCTGGTTTAGACCTGGTTTAGACCTGGTTTAGTCCCGGTTTAGACTTGATTTAGACCTGGTTTAGACCTGGTTTAGACCTGGTTTAGTCCTAGTTTAGTCCTGGTTTAGACCTGGTTTAGACCTGGTTTAGACCTGGTTTAGTCCTGGTTTAGACCTGGTTTAGTCCTGGTTTAGTCCTGGTTTAGACCTGGTTTAGACTTGGTTTAGTCCTGGTTTAGTCCTGGTTTAGACCTGGTTCAGACCTGGTTTAGTCCTGGTTTAGTCCTGGTTTAGTCCTGGTTTAGACCTGGTTCAGACCTGGTTTAGACCTGGTTTAGTCCTGGTTTAGTCCTGGTTTAGACCTGGTTTAGACCTGGTTTAGACCTGGTTTAGTCCTGGTTTAGTCCTGGTTTAGTCCTGGTTTAGACCTGGTTTAGTCCTGGTTTAGACCTGGTTCAGACCTGGTTTAGTCCTGGTTTAGTCCTGGTTTAGACCTGGTTTAGTCCTGGTTTAGTCCTGGTTTAGTCCTGGTTTAGACCTGGTTTAGACCTGGTTCAGACCTGGTTTAGTCCTGGTTTAGTCCTGGTTTAGACTTGGTTTAGACCTGGTTTAGTCCTGGTTTAGTCCTGGTTTAGTCCTGGTTTAGACCTGGTTTAGACCTGGTTTAGTCCTGGTTTAGTCCTGGTTTAGACCTGGTTCAGACCTGGTTTAGACCTGGTTTAGACCTGGTTTAGTCCTGGTTTAGTCCTGGTTTAGTCCTGGTTTAGACCTGGTTTAGTCCTGGTTTAGACCTGGTTCAGACCTGGTTTAGTCCTGGTTTAGTCCTGGTTTAGACCTGGTTCAGACCTGGTTTAGTCCTGGTTTAGACCTGGTTCAGACCTGGTTTAGACCTGGTTTAGTCCTGGTTTAGACCTGGTTTAGTCCTGGTTCAGTCTTGGTTTAGACCTGGTTCAGACCTGGTTTAGACCTGGTTTAGTCCTGGTTTAGACCTGGTTCAGACCTGGTTTAGACCTGGTTTAGTCCTGGTTTAGACCTGGTTTAGACCTGGTTTAGACCTGGTTTAGACCTGGTTCAGACCTGGTTTAGTCCTGGTTTAGTCCTGGTTTAGACCTGGTTCAGACCTGGTTTAGTCCTGGTTTAGACCTGGTTCAGACCTGGTTTAGTCCTGGTTTAGTCCTGGTTTAGACCTGGTTTAGACCTGGTTTAGTCCTGGTTCAGTCTTGGTTTAGACCTGGTTTAGACCTGGTTTAGTTCTGGTTCAGTCCTGGTTTAGACCTGGTTTAGTCCTGGTTTAGACCTGGTTTAGACCTGGTTTAGTCCTGGTTCAGTCTTGGTTTAGTCCTGGTTTAGATCTGGTTTAGACCTGGTTTAGATCTGGTTTAGACCTGGTTTAGTCCTGGTTCAGTCTTGGTTTAGACCTGGTTTAGTCCTGGTTTAGTCCTGGTTTAGTCCTGGTTTAGATCTGGTTTAGACCTGGTTTAGATCTGGTTTAGACCTGGTTTAGATCTGGTTTAGACCTGGTTTAGATCTGGTTTAGACCTGGTTTAGATCTGGTTTAGACCTGGTTTAGATCTGGTTTAGACCTGGTTTAATTCTGGTTCAGTCCTGGTTTAGACCTGGTTTAGACCTGGTTTAGATCTGGTTTAGACCTGGTTTAGTTCTGGTTCAGTCCTGGTTTAGTCCTGGTTTAGTCCTGGTTCAGTCCTGGTTTAGACCTGGTTTAGACCTGGTTTAGACCTGGTTTAGTCCTGGTTTAGTCCTGGTTTAGACCTGGTTTAGTCCTGGTTTAGTCCTGGTTTAGTCCTGGTTTAGTCCTGGTTTAGATCTGGTTTAGACCTGGTTTAGTTCTGGTTCAGTCCTGGTTTAGACCTGGTTTAGACCTGGTTTAGTCCTGGTTCAGTCCTGGTTTAGACCTGGTTTAGACCTGGTTTAGTTCTGGTTTAGTCCTGGTTTAGTCCTGGTTCAGTCCTGGTTTAGACCTGGTTTAGACCTGGTTTAGACCTGGTTTAGTCCTGGTTTAGACCTGGTTTAGTTCTGGTTTAGTCCTGGTTTAGACCTGGTTTAGTCCTGGTTTAGTCCTGGTTTAGACCTGGTTTAGACCTGGTTTAGTCCTGGTTTAGACCTGGTTTAGACCTGGTTTAGTCCTGGTTTAGTCCTGGTTTAGACCTGGTTTAGTTCTGGTTTAGTCCTGGTTTAGACCTGGTTTAGTCCTGGTTTAGTCCTGGTTTAGACCTGGTTTAGACCTGGTTTAGTCCTGGTTTAGACCTGGTTTAGTTCTGGTTTAGTCCTGGTTTAGACCTGGTTAAGTCCTGGTTTAGTCCTGGTTTAGACCTGGTTTAGACCTGGTTTAGTCCTGGTTTAGTCCTGGTTTAGACCTGGTTTAGACCTGGTTTAGTCCTGGTTTAGACCTGGTTTAGACCTGGTTTAGTCCTGGTTTAGTCCTGGTTTAGACCTGGTTTAGACCTGGTTTAGACCTGGTTTAGTCCTGGTTTAGTCCTGGTTTAGACCTGGTTTAGACCTGGTTTAGTCCTGGTTTAGTCCTGGTTTAGACCTGGTTTAGACCTGGTTTAGTCCTGGTTTAGACCTGGTTTAGACCTGGTTTAGTCCTGGTTTAGACCTGGTTTAGACCTGGTTTAGTCCTGGTTTAGACCTGGTTTAGTCCTGGTTTAGACCTGGTTTAGTCCTGGTTTAGACCTGGTTTAGACCTGGTTTAGTCCTGGTTTAGACCTGGTTTAGACCTGGTTTAGACCTGGTTTAGTCCTGGTTTAGTCCTGGTTTAGACCTGGTTTAGACCTGGTTTAGACCTGGTTTAGACCTGGTTTAGTCCTGGTTTAGACCTGGTTTAGACCTGGTTTAGACCTGGTTTAGACCTGGTTTGGATCTGGTTTAGTCCTGGTTTAGACCTGGTTTAGACCTGGTTTAGACCTGGTTTAGACCTGGTTTAGTCCTGGTTTAGACCTGGTTTAGACCTGGTTTAGACCTGGTTTAGTCCTGGTTTAGTCCTGCAGCTCTGTTTCCTGTTGATACAGATTTATTGATTGGTCGTTAGTTCCATCTGTCTCCTGACCATCACAACACAAAGTCAGGACTAAACCAGGTCTAAACCAGGTCTAAACCAGGACTAAACCAGGACTAAACCAGGACTAAACCAGGTCTAAACCAGGTCTAAACCAGGACTAAACCAGGTCTAAACCAGGTCTAAACCAGGACTAAACCAGGACTAAACCAGGTCTAAACCAGGACTAAACCAAGTCCTTCATTTTCTTATGACCCATCTTTTATTGAACCTCAGATTTCTCTCTCCTTTAGGGTTCATGCTTAAATCTGTTTCATATCATTAATCCTGAATTTAAGCAATATTTAAAACAGTATGTAAAAGTGTATTTAAAACAGTATTTAAAACAGTATTTAAAAGTGTATTTAAAACAGTTTTAAAAGTGTATTTAAAACAGTATTTAAAACAGTTTTAAAAGTGTATTTAAAACAGTATTTAAAAGTGTATTTAAAACAGTATTTAAAACAGTATTTAAAAGTGTATTTAAAACAGTTTTAAAAGTGTATTTAAAACAGTATTTAAAAGTGTATTTAAAACAGTATTTAAAAGTGTATTTAAAACAGTATTTAAAACAGTATTTAAAAGTGTATTTAAAACAGTATTTAAAACAGTATTTAAAACAGTTTTAAAAGTGTATTTAAAACAGTATTTAAAAGTGTATTTAAAACAGTATTTAAAACAGTATTTAAAACAGTATTTAAAACAGTTTTAAAAGTGTATTTAAAACAGTATTTAAAACAGTATTTAAAAGTGTATTTAAAACAGTATTTAAAACAGTTTTAAAAGTGTATTTAAAACAGTATTTAAAAGTGTATTTAAAACAGTATTTAAAACAGTATTTAAGTGTATTTAAAACAGTATTTAAAACAGTATTTAAAAGTGTATTTAAAACAGTATTTAAAACAGTATATAAGTGTATTTAAAACAGTATTTAAGTGTATTTAAAACAGTATTTAAAACAGTATTTAAAAGTGTATTCAAAAGTGTATTTTAAACAGTATTTAAAAGTGTATTTAAAAGAGTATTTAAAACAGTATTTTAAAGTGTATTTAAAACAGTATTTAAAACAGTATTTAAAACAGTATTTAAAAGTGTATTTAAAACAGTATTTAAGTGTATTTAAAACAGTATTTAAAACAGTATTTAAAAGTGTATTCAAAAGTGTATTTAAAACAGTATTTAAGTGTATTTAAAACAGTATTTAAAACAGTATTTAAAACAGTATTTAAAAGTGTATTTAAAACAGTATTTAAGTGTATTTAAAACAGTATTTAAAACAGTATTTAAAAGTGTATTTAAAACAGTATTTAAGTGTATTTAAAACAGTATTTAAAACAGTATTTAAAAGTGTATTTAAAACAGTATTTAAAAGTGTATTTAAAACAGTATTTAAGTGTATTTAAAACAGTATTTAAAACAGTATTTAAAAGTGTATTCAAAAGTGTATTTAAAACAGTATTTAAAAGTGTATTTAAAAGAGTATTTAAAACAGTATTTAAAAGTGTATTTAAAACAGTATTTAAAACAGTATTTAAAACAGTTTTAAGTGTATTTAAAACAGTATTTAAAACAGTATTTAAAACAGTTTTAAAAGTGTATTTAAAACAGTATTTAAAAGTGTATTTAAAACAGTATTTAAAACAGTATTTAAAACAGTATTTAAAAGTGTATTTAAAACAGTATTTAAAACAGTATTTAAAACAGTATTTAAAAATGTATTTAAAACAGTATTTAAGTGTATTTAAAACAGTATTTAAAACAGTATTTAAAAGTGTATTTAAAACAGTATTTAAGTGTATTTAAAACAGTATTTAAGTGTATTTAAAACAGTATTTAAAACAGTATTTAAAAGTGTATTCAAAAGTGTATTTAAAACAGTTTTAAAAGTGTATTTAAAACAGTATTTAAAAGTGTATTTAAAACAGTATTTAAAACAGTATTTAAAACAGTATTTAAAAGTGTATTTAAAACAGTATTTAAGTGTATTTAAAACAGTATTTAAGTGTATTTAAAACAGTATTTAAAACAGTATTTAAAAGTGTATTTAAAACAGTATTTAAGTGTATTTAAAACAGTATTTAAGTGTATTTAAAACAGTATTTAAAACAGTATTTAAAAGTGTATTCAAAAGTGTATTTAAAACAGTTTTAAAAGTGTATTTAAAAGTGAATGTAGGAGCAGAGGAAGCTGGGCATTAAAACTGTGTCCAGCCTCCAGACCACACTTTTATTTTATTTAACCTTTTTTAACCCAATCACAAAACCAAACTACCACAGGAGAAATAAACAACCACTGTTGTTTTGTAAACAAGAGAACAGATAAATAAAAACATTTTTACCTGAGACTCATCTCTGCAGTCAGGTCCCAAATCCTCCAAACCACGACTTTAAATCCATCACAGTCCCATTCAGATTCAGTCCTGGTTTAGACCTGGTTTAGTCCTGGTTTAGTCCTGGTTTAGTCCTGGTTTAGACCTGGTTTAGTCCTGGTTTAGACCTGGTTTAGTCCTGGTTTAGACCTGGTTTAGTCCTGGTTTAGTCCTGGTTTAGACCTGGTTTAGTCCTGGTTTAGCCCTGGTTTAGTCCTGGTTTAGTCCTGGTTTAGCTCTGACCTGATGATGAAGCTGAGAGTGAGCTGCTGTTGCTGTTCTCTGATTGGTGGAGAGCAGAATTAAGCCCCGCCCCCTTCCCCTTTGTTTGCGCTTCATTTACCCAACCATCCTCCTCAACTTGTGGGTCAGGACCTCAGAGTGGCCATGCTCCTGGTGCCAGTGTAAGGCGGTGGCGCCCTCTGCTGGACGCTCTCCGCAGTACAACACATTTCCTCTGTGACTGCGCTCATGCTTTTGTCGAGTACTTTTTCCTGTTTTTGGTTTTGTTTTGGCAGTGTTTGGTCGTGGCCTGCGTTTCCCTGGAGCTGGGTTCTTGCAGCTGTTCAGATCGTTCCGCTGCTGATCCACGTCTTCACCGCAGTCTCCTCCAAAAACCTGCCCTGGACCGAGGACCAGCTCTGCAGAGACAGAGAGGACAGTTCTGTTTGGTCCTGGAGGACAGAGGCTGAACAGCTGCAAGGCTCCTTCTCACGTTCAGGTCAGTTTCCATGATTCTGCTCCCGTTCGCTGTCGGGACGCAGTCGACCGAAGAACAGCCATAAAAACAAAGAATCTGAGGACTTTCCCAAACAAGGACTTTACATTAAAAAGGTGAAAAAACATTTAGAAAAGATGGCTGTAAAATATATAAATCTAAAAATCATCTGTTATTTTAAATACAATGAAAAATAAAAATGATAAAATCATAAATTAGAGCAGCTTTGTTGACGCCAGGACCAAACCTTTCACTCACTGTTGTCTTTTGTTTATAAAGTTTATTTATGAGTCGTGTTTACTGAGGGATGTTTACTTTAGTGCAGTTATTGTTTGTGTTTATGTTTGATTAAGTTTTGTGAAGCCTCTGAGGAGACTTTGTTGTGATCCTGGGACATAGAAAATAAATTGAAAATAAATGTCATCTCCACTGTGTCAGGTCGATCCTTGAGCTGGTTCATGTTTCTGCAGCAGAACAAATGAACCATGATTTATTATGAACCCAAATGAAATCTCTCTGACAGACAACGTTTTACGTCTGCACCAAATAAAGTCATTCACACGATGCACAAAGCCAAGGCAAATTTTGATGTCAATTATTGAATCTGCTAAAGGAAACTGCAAAAAAAATTGGCATAACATTAGTAAATTAACTGGGAAAAAAACTGAACATGGTAAAGAACCAGAACTACAAATAAATAACGAACTTGTTAAAGATCCTGTTACCGTGGCAACCAAATTTAATACTTTAAAAAAAAACTCAGTCCAAGAAATTTCACAGCTGTTTACCTCATGTGAAAATGTATCCTCCTCAGTTAATGAGTCTTTGCCGAACTTTACGACGTAGCTTCCATTAAATGTGAATTAAAAAGTTCAAAGCTAAGGATGCATTTGGTCTGGACACGAGTTTGATAAAGTTCATAAATAATATATTTGATAAATCTGTCATTTAGACGCTGACCTGTTCCTGCAGAGCACTCAGCAAACTGCCTGTTATATCTAAAACAACTGAAGAATGGGTCACTAAACAATTAATAAAACATTTAAATATGGGTTAAACCCCTGCAGGCTGCGCAGTTTGGTTTTCCTGCAAATTATTCAACTGAAACCGCAATAAATGTTTTTCTTGAAATAATTATCCTTATCCTTTTGTTGGTGCAGTTTTTCTTCATTTGAAAATGGCGTTGATGCGGTTGACACCAAACATTAACTCAGTTATAAGTCGTTCCTGTCAAACCAAACCCACTGTGTTTGTCAGCGGTGTCAAATCTCCATATCCTGATTGTCAGGTTGGAGCACCACAAGGCTCCACACTTGGACCGATTTGATTTTCATTATATATTAATGATCTGCCAAATGTTTGTAAAGATCTTAATGCCATGTTATCTGCAGATGATGCTGTCATTTTTACAAAAGTGACATTTTGTGACAGAAGCCTGAGAGAAGTTGCCCTCAGCGGTCAGCGGTGGATAAATCACGTCTCTTACTGAATTCTACAAAAACTGTCTGCATGTTATTTTCCAAACGTTTACATCAAAGTCCTGCGTAAATGTCTTACTGAAAGCAGAGGAGCTCCAGTTTTTACATGAATTCAAATCTCTTGGTGTTACCTTGGACTCGACTCTATCTTTTAAAAAATGTAAAAAAAACATATCAAAAATTGTTAATTTTAATATTCACAATTTTAAGCAAATTAGATCATCATTGCCAGAAAATGCAGCTAAAATGTTTCTCCACAGCATGATTTTTTCTCACATTGCATACTGCATCACTACCTGGTCACTGACGAGCACGACAGCCTTAAAAGCTTTTAACAAAAAGCTTTAAAAATATTTGATAGAAAATCTTTATCTTTTCATCATTGTCTCATACTTCAGAAATATATTTTAAGTGTTGCAAATTTTAGAAAATTTAAACCTGTTCAGTAGATAAGGTCTGAAATGGACTCGCTCCACCCTTGGGTGAGTTCATTAAGGCCAAAGAGATGAGGTTTGCCCTCAACCTCACCTCTAAGGATCTCCTGGACCTATCTCGCCCACTCTCGTCTGGATGAATCCTTACAGAGCTGATCTATGATCCTATAGATGAACTAATGAACTAACTCCTGATGCACTGCCTGTCCGTCCTGGGAGAGGATCTCTCCTTCAGTTGGGCTCCATAAGGTTTCTTCTTTTTTCCCACAGCTGGGTTTTTTTTAGGAGTTTTTCCTTACTGAGAAGGAGGGGCTAAGGACAGGAGTGTCCTGGCTCTGTTTAGTTTAGTGTAGTTATTGTTTGTGTTGTGTTGTTTGTGTGTTTATGTTTGATCAACTGTTTGTGAAGCCTTTGAGGAGACTTTTGTTGTGATCCTGGGACATACAAATAAATCTGAATTGAATTGAAAACCAGTCCTAGTGCTGGGGTAATACCTGTGTAATACTTGTGTAATACCTGTGTAACACCTGTGTAATACCTGTGTAACACCTGTGTAATACCTGTGTAATACCTGTGTAACACCTGTGTAATACCTGTGTAACACCTGTGTAATACCTGTGTAACACCTGTGTAATACCTGTGTAATACCTGTGTAACACCTGTGTAATACCTGTGTAACACCTGTGTAACACCTGTGTAACACCTGTGTAATAACTGTGTAATACCTGTGTAACACCTGTGAAATACCTGTGTAACACCTGTGTAATAACTGTGTAATACCTGTGTAACACCTGTGAAATACCTGTGTAACACCTGTGTAATACCTGTGTAATACCTGTGTAACACCTGTGTAATACCTGTGTAACACCTGTGTAACACCTGTGTAATAACTGTGTAATACCTGTGTAACACCTGTGAAATACCTGTGTAACACCTGTGTAATACCTGTGTAATACCTGTGTAACACCTGTGTAACACCTGTGTAATAACTGTGTAATACCTGTGTAATAACTGTGTAACACCTGTGTAATACCTGTGTAATACCTGTGTAATAACTGTGTAATACCTGTGTAATAACTGTGTAACACCTGTGTAATACCTGTGTAATAACTGTGTAATAACTGTGTAATAACTGTGTAACACCTGTGTAATACCTGTGTAATACCTGTGTAATAACTGTGTAATACCTGTGTAATACCTGTGTAATAACTGTGTAATACCTGTGTAATAACTGTGTAACACCTGTGTAATAACTGTGTAACACCTGTGTAACACCTGTGTAATACCTGTGTAATACCTGTGTAACACCTGTGTAACACCTGTGTAATACCTGTGTAACACCTGTGTAATACCTGTGTAATACCTGTGTAATACCTGTGTAACACCTGTGTAATACCTGTGTAACACCTGTGTAATACCTGTGCAATACCTGTGTAATACCTGTGTAACACCTGTGTAATACCTGTGTAATAACTGTGTAATACCTGTGTAATAACTGTGTAACACCTGTGTAATACCTGTGTAATAACTGTGTAACACCTGTGTAATACCTGTGTAATACCTGTGTAACACCTGTGTAATACCTGTGTAACACCTGTGTAATACCTGTGTAATACCTGTGTAACACCTGTGTAATAACTGTGTAACATCTGTGTAATACCTGTGTAATACCTGTGTAACACCTGTGTAACACCTGTGTAACACCTGTGTAATAACTGTGTAACACCTGTGTAACACCTGTGTAATAACTGTGTAATACCTGTGTAACACCTGTGTAATAACTGTGTAATACCAGTGTAATACCTTACAGACCAACTACAGTCAGTCAGCAGCTGTTTTCAGTCAAAGGCACAGAAATCTGGAACATCCCAGCTGTGATAAGAGACTTTACCACATTCAATGCATTTAAAACTAATCTGAAACGATGGCTGAGAGGAACCAGATCTGTGATCATTAATGTTATGCTGCTACGTAAATGTCAGTGTTGTTTGTTATATTTGTGTTTTATTGTGCTGTTTCACCCAGGTCTGTTTCAGGAATTGTCATTGACAATGTTCTGATGTCTGTTGTATAAATTTGTAGTTTCTTGTTTCTAACTTGTCAGGGACTGCAGATGTAAAGCAGCCTTCAGGCTCATTCTGGCAAATTTACATTTATACGTTCATGAATATGCACTGTCCCTTTAAATACATCAATAAATTAAACTGAACGCTTAACGCCAGAGTCTCAGGTTGGTCCACTGTAAACATTTACTCTGGGTCCTGGTTTAGTCCTGGTTTAGTCCTGGTTTAGACCTGGTTTAGTCCTGGTTTAGTCCTGGTTTAGTCCTGGTTCAGACCTGGTTTAGACCTGGTTTAGTCCTGGTTTAGTCCTGGTTCAGACCTGGTTTAGACCTGGTTTAGTCCTGGTTTAGACCTGGTTCAGACCTGGTTTAGACCTGGTTTAGTCCTGGTTCAGACCTGGTTTAGACCTGGTTTAGTCCTGGTTTAGACCTGGTTCAGACCTGGTTTAGACCTGTTTTAGTCCTGGTTTAGTCCTGGTTTAGACCTGGTTTAGTCCTGGTTTAGACCTGGTTTAGTCCTGGTTTAGACCTGGTTCAGACCTGGTTTAGACCTGGTTTAGTCCTGCTTTAGACCTGGTTTAGTCCTGGTTTAGACCTGGTTTAGTCCTGGTTTAGACCTGGTTTAGTCCTGGTTTAGTCCTGGTTTAGACCTGGTTTAGTCCTGGTTTAGACCTGGTTTAGACCTGGTTTAGACCTGGTTTAGTCCTGGTTTAGACCTGGTTTAGACCTGGTTTAGTCCTGGTTTAGTCCTGGTTTAGTCCTGGTTCAGACCTGGTTTAGACCTGTTTTAGTCCTGGTTTAGTCCTGGTTTAGACCTGGTTTAGACCTGGTTTAGTCCTGGTTTAGACCTGGTTTAGACCTGGTTTAGTCCTGGTTCAGACCTGGTTTAGACCTGGTTTAGTCCTGGTTTAGACCTGGTTTAGACCTGGTTTAGTCCTGGTTTAGACCTGGTTTAGTCCTGGTTTAGACCTGGTTTAGTCCTGGTTTAGTCCTGGTTTAGTCCTGGTTTAGACCTGGTTTAGACCTGGTTTAGACCTGGTTTAGTCCTGGTTTAGACCTGGTTTAGACCTGGTTTAGTCCTGGTTTAGACCTGGTTTAGACCTGGTTCAGACCTGGTTCAGTCCTGGTTTAGACCTGGTTTAGACCTGGTTCAGTCCTGGTTTAGACCTGGTTTAGTCCTGGTTTAGTCCTGGTTTAGTCCTGGTTTAGACCTGGTTTAGACCTGGTTTAGACCTGGTTTAGTCCTGGTTTAGACCTGGTTTAGTCCTGGTTTAGTCCTGGTTTAGTCCTGGTTTAGACCTGGTTTAGTCCTGGTTTAGACCTGGTTTAGTCCTGGTTTAGACCTGGTTTAGACCTGGTTTAGTCCTGGTTTAGACCTGGTTTAGACCTGGTTTAGACCTGGTTTAGTCCTGGTTTAGACCTGGTTTAGTCCTGGTTTAGTCCTGGTTTAGACCTGGTTTAGTCCTGGTTTAGACCTGGTTTAGACCTGGTTTAGACCTGGTTTAGTCCTTGTTTAGACCTGGTTTAGTCCTGGTTTAGTCCTGGTTTAGTCCTGGTTTAGACCTGGTTTAGTCCTGGTTTAGACCTGGTTTAGTCCTGGTTTAGTCCTGGTTTAGTCCTGGTTTAGACCTGGTTTAGTCCTGGTTTAGACCTGGTTTAGTCCTGGTTTAGACCTGGTTTAGTCCTGGTTTAGACCTGGTTTAGACCTGGTTTAGTCCTGGTTTAGACCTGGTTTAGTCCTGGTTTAGTCCTGGTTTAGTCCTGGTTTAGACCTGGTTTAGTCCTGGTTTAGACCTGGTTTAGACCTGGTTTAGTCCTTGTTTAGACCTGGTTTAGTCCTGGTTTAGACCTGGTTTAGTCCTGGTTTAGACCTGGTTTAGTCCTGGTTTAGACCTGGTTTAGACCTGGTTTAGTCCTGGTTTAGACCTGGTTTAGTCCTGGTTTAGTCCTGGTTTAGTCCTGGTTTAGTCCTGGTTTAGACCTGGTTTAGACCTGGTTTAGACCTGGTTTAGTCCTGGTTTAGACCTGGTTTAGTCCTGGTTTAGTCCTGGTTTAGTCCTGGTTTAGTCCTGGTTTAGACCTGGTTTAGTCCTGGTTTAGACCTGGTTTAGACCTGGTTTAGTCCTGGTTTAGACCTGGTTTAGTCCTGGTTTAGACCTGGTTTAGACCTGGTTTAGACCTGGTTTAGTCCTGGTTTAGACCTGGTTTAGTCCTGGTTTAGTCCTGGTTTAGTCCTGGTTTAGACCTGGTTTAGTTCTGGTTTAGACCTGGTTTAGACCTGGTTTAGACCTGGTTTAGACCTGGTTTAGTCCTGGTTTAGACCTGGTTTAGTCCTGGTTTAGTCCTGGTTTAGTCCTGGTTTAGTCCTGGTTTAGACCTGGTTTAGTCCTGGTTTAGACCTGGTTTAGACCTGGTTTAGACCTGGTTTAGACCTGGTTTAGAGTTAAACCGTGGTGAGAGTTAAAAACAGAAGCTGGTGTTTGTATTCTGTTTATTTTCTAAGTTCATGTTCTTCCTTCGAGTCCGGGCCTAAAGTGGAGCAGTATCAACAACAGCCGAGAAAAATAAAACATTTACAGACTTTTTTTAGTTTTTTTTACATCAAATAAAAACACTTTGGACCCCCTGAAAAACGGGGCAGTAAAATATGGTACATCTGTATCACAAAGCAACGCCGACACTAAAGGAACTTAAAAACTGTACAGGTTAAAAGGTTTTAAAAAGGCTGTTCACTTCTTCTGCTGCAGGAAGCTGAGGTTCACCGGCCGCCGGACGTGAGGGACCAGAGGGAAGCTCCCGCCACCAGGGGGCACCATACCTGCACAGAGACACCTGTGAGACACCAGGACACCTGTCTGAGGACAGTTAGAGACAGTCCTCACCTGTACAGGTGAGTCTGAGGACAGTTAGAGACACTCTCACCTGTACAGGTGAGTCTGAGGACAGTTAGAGACACTTTCACCTGTACAGGTGAGTCTGAGGACATTAGAGACACTCTCACCTGTACAGGTGAGTCTGAGGACAGTTAGAGACACTTTCACCTGTACAGGTGAGTCTGAGGACAGTTAGAGACACTTTCACCTGTACAGGTGAGTCTGAGGACATTAGAGACACTCCTCACCTGTACAGGTGAGTCTGAGGACAGTTAGAGACACTTTCACCTGTACAGGTGAGTCTGAGGACATTAGAGACAGTCCTCACCTGTACAGGTGAGTCTGAGGACATTAGAGACACTCCTCACCTGTACAGGTGAGTCTGAGGACAGTTAGAGACACTTTCACCTGTACAGGTGAGTCTGAGGACATTAGAGACACTCCTCACCTGTACAGGTGAGTCTGAGGACATTAGAGACACTCCTCACCTGTACAGGTGAGTCTGAGGACAGTTAGAGACAGTCCTCACCTGTACAGGTGAGTCTGAGGACAGTTAGAGACAGTCCTCACCTGTACAGGTGAGTCTGAGGACAGTTAGAGACACTTTCACCTGTACAGGTGAGTCTGAGGACAGTTAGAGACACTTTCACCTGTACAGGTGAGTCTGAGGACATTAGAGACACTCCTCACCTGTACAGGTGAGTCTGAGGACATTAGAGACACCTCACCTGTACAGGTGAGTCTGAGGACATTAGAGACACCTCACCTGTACAGGTGTGTCTGAGGACATTAGAGACACCTCACCTGTACAGGTGTGTCTGAGGACATTAGAGACACCTCACCTGTACAGGTGAGTCTGAGGACATTAGAGACACCTCACCTGTACAGGTGAGTCTGAGGACATTAGAGACAGTCCTCACCTGTACAGGTGAGTCTGAGGACAGTTAGAGACACTCTCACCTGTACAGGTGAGTCTGAGGACATTAGAGACAGTCCTCACCTGTACAGGTGAGTCTGAGGACATTAGAGACACTCCTCACCTGTACAGGTGAGTCTGAGGACAGTTAGAGACACTCTCACCTGTACAGGTGAGTCTGAGGACATTAGAGACACTCCTCACCTGTACAGGTGAGTCTGAGGACAGTTAGAGACACTCTCACCTGTACAGGTGAGTCTGAGGACATTAGAGACACTCCTCACCTGTACAGGTGAGTCTGAGGACAGTTAGAGACACTCTCACCTGTACAGGTGAGTCTGAGGACAGTTAGAGACACTCCTCACCTGTACAGGTGAGTCTGAGGACAGTTAGAGACACTCTCACCTGTACAGGTGAGTCTGAGGACATTAGAGACACTCCTCACCTGTACAGGTGAGTCTGAGGACATTAGAGACATCCTCACCTGTACAGGTGAGTCTGAGGACATTAGAGACACTCCTCACCTGTACAGGTGAGTCTGAGGACAGTTAGAGACACTCTCACCTGTACAGGTGAGTCTGAGGACAGTTAGAGACACTCTCACCTGTACAGGTGAGTCTGAGGACAGTTAGAGACACTCTCACCTGTACAGGTGAGTCTGAGGACAGTTAGAGACACTCTCACCTGTACAGGTGAGTCTGAGGACAGTTAGAGACACTCTCACCTGTACAGGTGAGTCTGAGGACAGTTAGAGACACTCCTCACCTGTACAGGTGAGTCTGAGGACAGTTAGAGACACTCTCACCTGTACAGGTGAGTCTGAGGACAGTTAGAGACACTCCTCACCTGTACAGGTGAGTCTGAGGACAGTTAGAGACACTCTCACCTGTACAGGTGAGTCTGAGGACAGTTAGAGACACTCCTCACCTGTACAGGTGAGTCTGAGGACAGTTAGAGACACTCTCACCTGTACAGGTGTGTCTGAGGACATTAGAGACAGTCCTCACCTGTACAGGTGAGTCTGAGGACATTAGAGACAGTCCTCACCTGTACAGGTGAGTCTGAGGACAGTTAGAGACACTCTCACCTGTACAGGTGAGTCTGAGGACAGTTAGAGACACTCTCACCTGTACAGGTGAGTCTGAGGACAGAGACAGGTGTGTACCTTGCTGCTGGGGGAAGGGCTTGCCGCTCGGGTGGAAGCCGGGGTTGTTCTGGATGAATCCGTGTGGGACGGGGTATCTCCAGGAGGGGGGCAGCGTGTACTGAGGCGGTTTCCCGTGATGTTCCCACAGACGAGAGGCCTGCGTCCCCCCCACGAGCTGAGGACCAGGCATCTGTGAGTCTGAGAGGACAAGGGGACAAGGGGACAAGAGGACAAGGGGACAAGAGGACAAGAGGACAAGGGGACAAGGGGACAAAGGGACAAGGGGACAAAGGGACAAGGGGACAAGAGGACAAGGGGACAAAGGGACAAAGGGACAAGAGGACAAGGGGACAAGGGGACAAGGGGACAAGAGGACAAGAGGACAAGGGGACAAGGGGACAAAGGGACAAGGGGACAAAGGGACAAGGGGACAAGAGGACAAGGGGACAAAGGGACAAAGGGACAAGAGGACAAGGGGACAAGGGGACAAGGGGACAAGAGGACAAGGGGACAAGGGGACAAGGGGACAAAGGGACAAGGGGACAAAGGGACAAGGGGACAAGAGGACAAGGGGACAAGGGGACAAAGGGACAAGAGGACAAGGGGACAAGGGGACAAAGGGACAAGAGGACAAGAGGACAAAGGGACAAGGGGACAAGAGGACAAGGGGACAAGGGGACAAAGGGACAAGAGGACAAGAGGACAAGGGGACAAAGGGACAAAGGGACAAGGGGACAAGAGGACAAGGGGACAAGGGGACAAGAGGACAAGAGGACAGGGTCTTAGACCTGCTCACATCTCATACGCAGTAGTTCCAGGTTTTGTTTAAGAAACTAACCTAAAACACATTGTTCAGTGTGTTTTAGGTTTTGGACTTTACTCTGAAGAATAAATGAAGGAATGAGTAAGCTTTGGTTTCAAACTAACTCTGACCCAAATGAATGACTATAAAATAAAATAAAAAGTGAGTTTTTCTCGGTCTCAGTCTGACTCCGCCTCACTGTAAACATCCATTAACCCGGGATCAGACTAAACACTGGCTCTGAGTGAGCAGAGTTTAGTCCCACAACTGAAAGGTCAGAGTCAGGAAATCCCCTTCATACCTCTTCATTTAAAACATTTATGGTCATTTAAATAATTATTTGTCCATGAGAGCATTTATTTACTAATTTATTTATTGACTCTGGACATGGCTCACGCTGCAGAGCGCTGGTCACAAACAGAAAACTCCTGGACACGACACAAAGAACCATGGTTAAAGCTCTTTTACAGAAGCTGTTACAGATTCTGTAAAGACCTGGAGTCCTCGCTAACAACTGGTTTCAGCAGATTTTAAACTTAACAACTGCTTCTGACCAGGGCAGCTCCAGATTCTGTCAAAAGAAATTGAAGACCTTTTTAAGGCTTTTTAATTGGATTGAAATTTAATGCCAGCATCGTCTAAAATTTACACTATATTACACAATTTTCCATACTAATCTCTGAAACTCAGGGGTTTTATTTTAAAGTCAGATGCAGATGAAATAACTCCAGTGCTGCAATAAAAAAACTTAGTATAAAAGTGAATCATAAATTTGAGTTTAGATTGTGTTACTGTGGTGTCAGTGCTCGTTACAGACTCAGATTAACAAACTTCACTGCCGACTCAGGAGATTGAAGACGTAAGACTTGGGGCCGCCCTGCTGATGACCAGGGATTACGCAAACGAACTCAAACTCTCGGGACGTCCGCTGGTTTTCATGACACGCGACCTGACTGCGAGACGGTTCCCAACAGGAGCCGACTGGTGCGGACTCTGCTATGAACCGTGGGGAAAACATCGTGTAGCAGCTGCTGGCTCCTGGACAACTGCAAGGTCACTGCTGGATGTCTCAGAGTCTGTGGACGTGTCCTAACCAACAGACACCAGGGACGCCAGCGGCAAAGGGTGAAGGCCCCCGGTGTCAGGAGGCGTAAGGCATCTAACCCTCACAGCAGCTCAGGGGCCAAACGCATACTTTTTGCTGTTTTTACTTTTTTGATCCTCAGTAAATCAGTCTGAAGTCGGTTTAAAAGCTGTTGGTGTGAAACTTGGCCAGAAGATTTGTTTTAAGTTGGTGTTTAAAATGCCATGGCCCCTCTGTTCTCAGGTGAACAGAAGGAGATCTGCAGTTTACCTCCAGTCTTTACCTGAGGCAGCGTTTGGGCCCAGTGACTTCCATTATAACCACAGATCTGTGACATCCTGCACTATAATGATATATTAATACTTTTTTCATGAAAACCTAATAAATCTAAGCCTTTACCTTCAAAATAAAGGGAAATTAAAAACTTGTGCAACGCAAACAAAACTTGCAAAGAAAATAAACAAATCTCTGTTTGAGAGCTGGAACTTGTCTTCATTGACAGAGTTTGCCTGAATAAGTTTCAACCAACAAATACATATACGGGGGGCGGGGCCGTACCTGCTTTGCCGTTGCCGGGGGGCGGGGCCGTACCTGCTTTGCCGTTGCCGGGGGGCGGGGGCATGGGTCTGGGCGCCGGCTGAGCGAAGATGATGCTGGGGTCGTTCAGGGGCAGCTTGAACTGGTTCTGGTGCCACTGCGGGCCCTGCACCAGGCCCATGGGGTGGAAGCCCAACAGCGACACCTGCTGGACAGGGAGCGCTTTGGAGAACGACTGAGGGGAGGAGCTCTGCGACACCGAGGGCGGAGTCTGACGGCTGTCCGACTGAGGGGGAGGGGTCAGAGAGAGGAGGAGGGGTCAGAGAGAGGGGAAGGGGCCAGAGAGAGGAGGAGGAGCCAGAGAGAGGGGGAGGAGCCAGAGAGAGGAGGAGGGGTCAGAGAGAGGGGAAGGGGCCAGAGAGAGGAGGAGGAGCCAGAGAGAGGGGGAGGAGCCAGAGAGAGGGGGAGGAGCCAGAGAGGGGGAGGGGCCAGAGAGAGAGAGAACTGGGGTTAGTCCTGGTTTAGTCTTGGTTTGGACCTGGTTTAGACCTGGTTTAGACCTGGTTTAGTCCTGGTTTAGTCCTGGTTTAGTCTTGGTTTAGACCTGGTTTAGTCCTGGTTTAGACCTGGTTTAGTCCTGGTTTAGACCTAGTTTAGTCCTGGTTTAGACCTGGTTTAGTCCTGGTTTAGACCTGGTTTAGTCCTGGTTTAGACCTGGTTTAGTCCTGGTTTAGACCTGGTTTAGTCCTGGTTTAGACCTGGTTTAGTCCTGGTTTAGACCTGGTTTAGACCTGGTTTAGACCTGGTTTAGACCTGGTTTAGTCCTGGTTTAGACCTGGTTTAGTCCTGGTTTAGACCTGGTTTAGACCTGGTTTAGACCTGGTTTAGTCCTGGTTTAGACCTGGTTTAGTCCTGGTTTAGACCTGGTTTAGACCTGGTTTAGACCTGGTTTAGACCTGGTTTAGTCCTGGTTTAGACCTGGTTTAGTCCTGGTTTAGACCTGGTTTAGACCTGGTTTAGTCCTGGTTTAGATCTGGTTTAGACCTGGTTTAGTCCTGGTTTAGACCTGGTTTAGTCCTGGTTTAGACCTAGTTTAGTCCTGGTTTAGACCTGGTTTAGTCCTGGTTTAGACCTGGTTTAGACCTGGTTTAGTCCTGGTTTAGACCTGGTTTAGTCCTGGTTTAGACCTGGTTTAGACCTGGTTTAGACCTGGTTTAGTCCTGGTCCAGACCTGGTCCAGACCCGGTCCAGACCCGGTCCAGACCCGGTCCAGACCTGGTCCAGACCCGGTCCGGACCCGGTCCAGACCTGGTCCAGACCCGGTCCGGACCCGGTCCAGACCTGGTCCAGACCCGGTCCAGATACTCACACAGTCAGAGTTGGGTCTGGTCCGTCCGTCCTGGTTCACGGCGATGGCCTGGGAGCTTCTCTGGACCAAGTGTCCTGCTGTGGACACAACAAGACCGGGTCAGATCCGACTGGACCTCGTTTCATGAACAGCCCTTAAATCCTGGTCCAGACCGTCCAACTGCAGGGTCAGGACCTGAAGTCTGTCTTGCCCAAGGACACGACGACAGTATGCAATGCAAGAGGCAGGACTCTAACCATTAACCTCGGTGTGTCCTAAACCCTGAACCCGGTTTTCGAGCCTGTACCCTGCGGTCCAGAGGCGGTCCTGGTCTTCAGGTGCCGGTACTCGGGACAGTCTCTCCGGACGTGTCCCATGTCTCCGCACTGGAAGCACCTCCTCTGCTCCTCCTCGCGCAGCTCCTCCTCCTTCTCGCTCTCCTTCTTCTTTATCCTGGACGCCAGAGAGGACGCAGTGAGCGACCTGCGGGGGACGCGCGGGGACGTCCCGCCGTGTCTCGCGGGTAAAGACTCACCTGCGTCTCTTGGGACAGTCCTTCATGTAGTGTCCGATCTTACCGCAGATTCTGCAGCAGCGGTCGTTCGGCGCCAGCTCTCCGTCCGTGAGCACCTTTGAGTCGAAGAAATAATCCTGAAGAAAACAAAAATATGCTCAGGACTGCGTGGAAGAGACGGGCGAGGACGCAGAGCCCAGACCCGCACTCAAACTCTTCTAGTTCAGGGGTAAATGCTCTAAACCCTGACAGACAAACAACAAAAACTCTCCTGGAGCTAAACCCAGACCTGGATTAAGGATTAAGGAAGTGCAATTTACTGCTTTTTAACTGCCACTTTTAACATTTTTAATACGACTGCACAAAATGGATAAAACCTGCGATATTTGATAACTATGTTGAAAACTGCGATAACGATATTATTGCGATATTTGAAAATAGAGCCTACTTTTGGAACATAGTAAGTTAAATTCACTACATTTCACAAAAATGTAAGTTCCTGTATTTACTCAAAACTTAAAGTTACACTGTGTAACTTTTCTCCTAAATATGTGGGGCATCTGACTTGTTTTTGTGATTTTTTGAGCGAGGCCTGAGGTGGATCTGTTGCTCCGAGCGGGGCTTCTGTTCTGAGAAACCGCCCTCGCAACTTGGCCGGGAGCGCTCCGCTGTTGAGGAAGAGTCACGTGACAGGGAAACGACTTGAGGCGCAGTATAACCAGGAAGCTACTTTTAGCGTTGTTATTTTCGCCAGTTCGTCAGGGCCGAAGGACACAAGAAGATGAAGACAATGTCGGACGAGGCAAGAAAAAGAAAATGTGAAAGGGACCGCACCAGATCGCAGACAAGAGTCAACATCGGACAGACTTTTGCTCGCTGGCGTCAGATGAGAGACAGAGAAGGCTGCAAATCAGATCACGTTTTTGCTTCTTTATTGTTGGGCAGGTAAATTAGCCTCTTTATTTTTTCTTTAGAACGTGCTTTTTCATACAGTTATTAGTTGTTTTTACTGCGACCATTGCGCAATATTTGTTGATAAGCTAACGCTAGCGCTAACTCTATAGAAGATCCAGTCCAAACTTCCAAAGGTAGCAGCAGCTCAACTAAAGTTGAAACAATGATGGAAATAGACGCACGCTCGCACAGTTTCAGAAGGAGGAGGGGCCTAGTGTTTACGTTTTGCGACGGTGCAGTGGCAGCTGTGGCCTCTAGAGGCGCAAGACCGGGAATCTTACACAGTGTCACTTTAACACAGACTAAACCAGGAATAAAACAAGGCTAAGCTGGGACTAAATTAATTAAATTCCCACTAAAACTGGACTTTTTAAACATTTTTATTTAGTCACAGCACTGTTCTTTTAAGGCTCTGGTGGAAAATGATTCTTCAGTGTAAATCTCTGTCAGATGGAGACCACAGCGTTATTGTGATATATTTAGATTCTTGCGATACGAATATTGTGATAACGATAATTTTGCAATATATTGTGGAGCCCTAATTTTTAATCCCACATACATACAATCGCGGCAGCTTAAATCGTCAAAATGTATGCGCCAGTTTTGTAAAATATCGTTCAGAACACAGAGTCCAACAGTCGGCGTTTGGGAAATGTGGTCTCACTTATTTATATTCACAAATAGAAATAATGTCAGCAATTTTACTTCAAACTATTTTACACTGTTAATGCCAAACGTAATGATTTTTAATGCCCCGCAGGAATCTTGATTACTGACACAAAAACACTACACTGAAGAATTAAACGACAAAAGGCTGTGTGTTAAATGTTTTTGTTGCACAGCGGACGCGTCCCACAGAAACACAGCTTCTACAGAACTTGTCCGTTTTACGTGGCTCCGGTTAAAAAGACGAGCAGAGTCCAGGGTTTTGTGAAATTTAAGACCTTTTTATGAGTTTTTAAAGCCACATTTAATGCCAATCGTCAACAACAGAACAATAATCTGTATGAATATTACACTCACTCAATTTAATCAAGCATTTCTGTAAGAACATTTCTTCAATAAATATATTTTGTTATTGTGGTGACTCAACATTTAAGCATTTTGGCTGGATCCCATTTCTACCCCTTAGCCCTTTGCCTTAGCCCTAGCCCTTCATTTTGCGCGTTCCCGAGAGACGAAGGGCTGTCCCAGTTCTCTTTTGCAGTGAGGGCGAGGGTTGTACTCCCCTCCAAACAGAGCTTTTCCAGATGCACACTTAAAACCAAGGGGTAGGAGGAGTTTACCATGATACGTCGTCTTTATGGGTAACATGGCAGCAACAAAGACGTATATTCTGCATTTATGACCGTTTTAAGAGTTACGACAGAGTTCTTTTGTGTTTTGTTCTCCTTGTGCTCGTTTAAAATAATGTAGGCTACATGAAATTTGCTCGCCTAATGGCAGTGCCTTATGCCTTGTATCTGTTATTTTGTTGCTACTTCTTTTGTATTTATGTTGTAACTAAATAGTCTCACAATTTTGTGCTGACAGAGAGGACCCTAAACTTTATGCCAGTGTTTGTTTTATGTCGTTAGCTCCAGTAATCACTGAGATATCCACCGTTAAAGTTTGTGGAAAACATCGCTTTGAAATACAGGCTTCAGACGAGGATTTACCCGCGGTGTTTTTAAATAATATAACTGATGTTTCAGTCAAAAAACAAACACAAAAAGCTTCATATATCCCATAACCTCATTTTAATGCCGCTAATTTGATGCAGAGAGAAGTAGCATCACATGAGTCACGTGACGCACATGTGGCTGTGTTTACAGAGACAGGTGATGTTTACCTGAGCACAGTGAGCTCCTCCTGCCCCACGCGGTGTAAGGTGAAGATTAATCCCATGACAGTTTTAGTTTTCAGCAGTTTGTTGCTTTCTCAGGTGTTACATTTGTGTTTGAGCTGAAGCTCATTCACCTACAGTTCTCCTGTTGTTCACATGCGCCCCCTTCAGGCTGATGTTGGCTTGTTTTAAAAAAAGTAAAGTATAAACTGAGCAAATGGTTTGTACAATGATGATATAGGCTAATACAGCAGTGTAGGGGTGTCCCATTTCTTAGGGGTCAGCCCGACCTCTTACCCCTCTGTTTTAAGATCTAAGGGGAAGGCGAAGGGCGAGGGGAAGGGGTAGGGGTAAAAATGAGAAATGGGATTGGGCCTTTGTCAATATTACAGAAAAGTAAAGACCTAGATGAACAAACTTTAATACTTAATCATCATATTTAATACTTTTAAGGCCCTGGGATTGATTTGGAAGTGATTTAGCGGTCGCCTGTCACCATCAGAAATCTGGATGACCGTTGTCTAATCGGCCACAAACTCGTAATGGCCCAAGGTATACTCCAACATGAAATAATAGTAAAAAAAAAAGGTAGCAAAAATATCGCTAAATGGGGTTTGGCTCCCAGACGATAATTTTTAATAAATCACTAATGTGCCCTTTAGTCCTGAGTTAAAGGTACGTACCACCTCGGTGCCTGGCGCAGGGTAAAATGGCGTCCCGAACAGCTTCCTGCCGTTGATAAAAGCTTTCATGATGAAGTTCGTCACTAAACACAGAAAAAAATTTGATTTTTCAGTGATTTTGGGTCGAACTGTTTTTAAAAATTTCTTCTCACTCACTTTTGCGAGAGACTCCGGCTCCGAGATTATGGTTCAGGTCAAACGGATCTGAACAGAAAACAACAGAGGTAAGGTGAGGTAGAAACCCAGCCAGACTCAGGGAGAAAGGCCCCACGCGGTCCTGGAATCGAACCCGGGACCTTCTTACTGTGAGGCGCCAGAGTGAAAATGATTAAAACAGCTACAAAATATTTATTCATTCATCCAAAAAAAAGGTAAACTATTCTGGTCACATCTTTACAAACTGGGCGGCTGAAAGGTCAACTAAAATGTGTTCAAATTCAGAAAAAAAAAACGGTTTAAATAAATAATTTTTAAAGATGTGTTGTCGTCCCAGCCACCCATTCCTGATGTTCTGCTGACGTTACCTTCTGTAGGATTACAGATGTTCTGTGAGGCCCCACTGACGACAATGGTTGACCTCTTAGAAAACCCTGGGTCATAAATAAACGTTTACCTGCTTCAAGTCGCTTCATGACCGCTCTTTGTTGACCTGGACCCAATAAACACGTCATGATCTGATTTGCTCCAAATGCAGGATGACAACTGGAACTGAGGATCAATATGTGCGGCATTACTGCCACCTACTGGCCATGCCATACAAAAGACTGTGTATTCTATCTGTCCGCTCAATCAATCACATTCATATAGCTGTTGTTTTGCAGGACAAAGCCGTAACTGTATTTGATGTAAACTGTTACAATCATCATGTTTAATTTATATGATTTAATTTGTTTAATTCATTATTACCTCACCAGTAATTTGGTGTTATGTTACTGCAGACGTTTAACTCAGATGCCTTAGAAAACATATTTAACTGAAGTGGAGAATCAAACACATTAAATATAAGGGAGGCTCGGCGTGTTACAAACGTCTCACTCCTGTCTTATCTCCATTGTCTTCTCACGTTCGCGTTACCTTCATGGTAACTTCACAACACATTTACTTTTGTCGACAGTCTTTTCTTTGTTACTTCAGTATTTGTTTCTTCTTAGTGTCCGGTACAACACCAGTTAAACTTTTATTTTTCAAGTATCATTTTTATATTTTTTTTTGAAGCCTCACGCTGTGCAACATCAGTCCCAGCGTTGTCTTGATCATAGCGGCTATTTGATATTGAAGTTTTCCTTTTGAAGTTTTTCCAGCCGCCGTGAAAGCGTTTTTACTGAACTCTTCATTTTGGCATTAAAAGGACTTTTGCCTAAACTCCAAGACACTGACGCTGCGTTACGCTGAACAACAGCTGATTCTCCCGTCGGCGTCTACAACCTCTTTTTAAACAAACAGGACACCCACTGGCGATTGTTGACGTAAACCCACAGAGCCACAACCTAGCATCTGGAATAACAACCCGCGGGTCGCAGGGACAACGCAAGGTGACCGCGGCCAAAAAACAGAAATTTCACCGCAGACAGCATCTCCACAACCTTCTGCTCAAACGCAGTAAGCCAGAGTGTGTGTGAGTGTGTAAGCGATGCACTTACTGTTAGTGTTACCTTCTATAGCGATTGCTGTTAGCGTTACCTTCTATAGCGACTGCTGTTAGCGTTACCTTCGATAGCGACTGCTGTTAGTGTTACCTTCTATAAAGACTGCTGTTAGCGTTACCTTCTATAGCGACTGCTGTTAGCGTTACCTTCTATAGCGATTGCTGTTAGCGTTACCTTCTATAGCGATTGCTGTTAGTGTTACCTTCTATAGCGACTGCTGTTAACGTTACCTTCTATAGCGATTGCTGTTAGAGTTACCTTCTATAAAGACTGCTGTTAGCGTTACCTTCTATAACGATTGCTGTTAGCGTTACCTTCTATAACAATTGCTGTTAGCGTTACCTTCTACAAAGACTGCTGTTAGCATTACCTGCTATAGCGACTGCTGTTAGCGTTACCTTCGATAGCGACTGCTGTTAGTGTTACCTTCTATAAAGACTGCTGTTAGCGTTACCTTCTATAGCGACTGCTGTTAGCGTTACCTTCTATAGCGATTGCTGTTAGCGTTACCTTCTATAGCGATTGCTGTTAGTGTTACCTTCTATAGCGACTGCTGTTAACGTTACCTTCTATAGCGATTGCTGTTAGAGTTACCTTCTATAAAGACTGCTGTTAGCGTTACCTTCTATAACGATTGCTGTTAGCGTTACCTTCTATAACAATTGCTGTTAGCGTTACCTTCTACAAAGACTGCTGTTAGCATTACCTGCTATAGCGACTGCTGTTAGCGTTACCTTCGATAGCGACTGCTGTTAGTGTTACCTTCTATAAAGACTGCTGTTAGCGTTACCTTCTATAGCGACTGCTGTTAGCGTTACCTTCTATAGCAATTGCTGTTAGCGTTACCTTCTATAGCGATTGCTGTTAGTGTTACCTTCTATAGCGACTGCTGTTAACGTTACCTTCTATAGCGATTGCTGTTAGAGTTACCTTCTATAAAGACTGCTGTTAGCGTTACCTTCTATAACGATTGCTGTTAGCGTTACCTTCTATAACAATTGCTGTTAGCGTTACCTTCTACAAAGACTGCTGTTAGCATTACCTTCTATAGCGACTGCTGTTAGCGTTACCTTCTATAGCGATTGCTGTTAGCGTTACCTTCTATAACGATTGCTGTTAGTGTTACCTTCTATAAAGACTGCTGTTAGCGTTACCTTCTATAGCGACTGCTGTTAGCGTTACCTTCGATAGCGACTGCTGTTAGTGTTACCTTCTATAAAGACTGCTGTTAGCGTTACCTTCTATAGCGACTGCTGTTAGCGTTACCTTCTATAGCGATTGCTGTTAGCGTTACCTTCGATAACGATAGCTGTTAGCGTTACCTTCGATAGCGATTGCTGTTAGCGTTACCTTCGATAGCGATGCATTTGCTGGTCCATTGCTTCTCGAAGGTGGTGAGTCGTTTCTTTTGCCGGATGCTGATGACGTGTTCTTTGAAGTCGAACTCCTCGGTGTAAAACCGGAGCAGACCGAGCCACAGCTCACCGACCGACTCCGAGTTCACCGGGAGCTCACCCAGACGCCGGCGCTGCTGCGGCGCGACAAACACCGTCAGAGCTACGCTAATGTTTCTGAACAGAACCCAACCCGATCCGTCCTCACCAGGTCCTGCAGGTCGTCGAAGAAGAAGGCGTTCCATCCGTCCACCATCTTCTGAGGAGCAGCGCTGCCCTCGTACATCTGCAGGAGACGCAGAGAGGAGACGCAGAGGAGACGCAGAGGAGACAGAGAGGAGACGCAGAGGAGACGCAGAGAGAGGAGTCAGAGAGGAGACACAGAGAGAGGAGACAGAGAGGAGACGCAGAGGAGACGCAGAGAGAGGAGTCAGAGAGGAGACACAGAGAGAGGAGACGCAGAGAGAGGAGTCAGAGAGGAGACACAGAGAGAGGAGACAGAGAGGAGACGCAGAGGAGACGCAGAGAGAGGAGACAGAGAGGAGACGCAGAGGAGACGCAGAGAGAGGAGACAGAGAGGAGACAGAGAGGAGACGCAGAGAGAGGAGACAGAGAGGAGACGCAGAGGAGACGCAGAGAGAGGAGTCAGAGAGGAGTCAGAGAGGAGACGCAGAGAGAGGAGACAGAGAGGAGACGCAGAGGAGACGCAGAGAGAGGAGTCAGAGAGGAGACACAGAGAGAGGAGACGCAGAGAGAGGAGTCAGAGAGGAGACACAGAGAGAGGAGACAGAGAGGAGACGCAGAGGAGACGCAGAGAGAGGAGACAGAGAGGAGACGCAGAGAGAGGAGACAGAGAGGAGACGCAGAGGAGACGCAGAGAGAGGAGTCAGAGAGGAGTCAGAGAGGAGACGCAGAGAGAGGAGACAGAGAGGAGACGCAGAGGAGACGCAGAGAGAGGAGTCAGAGAGGAGTCAGAGGAGACGCAGAGAGAGGAGACAGAGAGGAGTCAGAGGAGACGCAGAGAGAGGAGACAGAGAGGAGTCAGAGTGGAGACGCAGAGAGAGGAGACAGAGAAGAGACGCAGAGAGAGGAGTCAGAGAGGAGTCAGAGAGGAGACAGAGAGGAGTCAGAGAGGAGTCAGAGAGGAGACGCAGAGAGGAGACAGAGAGGAGTCAGAGAGGAGATGCAGAGAGGAGACAGAGAAGAGACGCAGAGAGAGGAGTCAGAGAGGAGTCAGAGGAGACGCAGAGAGAGGAGACAGAGAGGAGTCAGAGTGGAGACGCAGAGAGAGGAGACAGAGAAGAGACGCAGAGAGAGGAGTCAGAGAGGAGTCAGAGAGGAGACAGAGAGGAGTCAGAGAGGAGTCAGAGAGGAGACGCAGAGAGGAGACAGAGAGGAGTCAGAGAGGAGATGCAGAGAGGAGACAGAGAAGAGACGCAGAGAGAGGAGTCAGAGAGGAGTCAGAGAGGAGACAGAGAGGAGTCAGAGAGGAGTCAGAGAGGAGACGCAGAGAGGAGACAGAGAGGAGTCAGAGAGGAGATGCAGAGAGGAGTCAGAGAGGAGATGCAGAGAGGAGACAGAGAGGAGTCAGAGAGGAGACAGAGAGGAGACAGAGAGGAGACGCAGAAGAGACAGAGAGGAGACACAGAGAGGAGTCAGAGAGGAGACAGAGAGGAGACGCAGAGGAGACACAGAGAGAGGAGACAGAAAGGAGTCAGAGAGGAGACAGAGAGAGAGGAGACAGAGAGGAGACGCAGAGGAGACACAGAGAGAGGAGACAGAAAGGAGTCAGAGAGGAGACAGAGAGGAGACGCAGAGGAGACAGAGAGGAGACAGAGAGGAGACAGAGAGGAGACGCAGAGGAGACACAGAGAGAGGAGACAGAGAGGAGAAGCAGAGAGGAGACGCAGAGGAGACACAGAGAGAGGAGACAGAGAGGAGAAGCAGAGAGGAGACGCAGAGAGGAGACGCAGAGGAGACACAGAGAGAGGAGACAGAGAGGAGAAGCAGAGAGGAGACGCAGAGGAGACACAGAGAGAGGAGACAGAGAGGAGAAGCAGAGAGGAGACGCAGAGAGAAGTCAGAGAGGAGACAGAGAGGAGTTAGAGAGGAGACGCAGAGAGGAGACGCATTAATGCAGGAGTTAGAGCTGTATGTAACAGGAGCACGGTGAAGGACAGGTACCTCCTGCAGGACGGGGACGACCGGGGGCTTCCTCTGCTGCAGGAAATACAGCACCATGAGAATGTAGGCGTAGGACGAGAGGCTCCCCCTGGAGGCGTCTCCGATATCACACCTCTGTCAGACACGTACAGTAACAACGTTAACAAATACACAGCGCCCCCTGGAGGCCTCAGGTATATTCAATACAATATTAAACAAATACAGAGTCAGACCTTGGCAAAGACCTTCATGGTGTAGCCCAGGAGCTGGACTCTGGGATCCAGAGCTGCGTACGTCGCCAACATCCGAGTGTTGTGCTGGGCCTAAAACAGAAGAACACACCGGGTCACGCTGAACCCTGCAGGTGTTCAGAGCCGGGCCTAAAACAGAAGAACACACCGGGTCACGCTGAACCCTGCAGGTGTTCAGAGCTGGGCCTAAAACAGAAGAACACACCGGGTCACGCTGAACCCTGCAGGTGTTCAGAGCCGGGCCTAAAACAGAGGAACACACCGGGTCACGCTGAACCCTGCAGGTGTTCAGAGCTGGGCCTAAAACAGAACAACACACCGGGTCACGCTGAACCCTGCAGGTGTTCAGAGCTGGGCCTAAAACAGAAGAACACACCGGGTCACGCTGAACCCTGCAGGTGTTCAGAGCCGGGCCTAAAACAGAACAACACACCGGGTCACGCTGAACCCTGCAGGTGTTCAGAGCCGGGCCTAAAACAGAACAACACACCGGGTCACGCTGAACCCTGCAGGTGTTCAGAGCCGGGCCTAAAACAGAAGAACACACCGGGTCACGCTGAACCCTGCAGGTGTTCAGAGCCGGGCCTAAAACAGAGGAACACACCGGGTCACGCTGAACCCTGCAGGTGTTCAGAGCCGGGCCTAAAACAGAACAACACACCGGGTCACGCTGAACCCTGCAGGTGTTCAGAGCCGGGCCTAAAACAGAAGAACACACCGGGTCACGCTGAACCCTGCAGGTGTTCAGAGCTGGGCCTAAAACAGAACAACACACCGGGTCACGCTGAACCCTGCAGGTGTTCAGAGCCGGGCCTAAAACAGAACAACACACCGGGTCACGCTGAACCCTGCAGGTGTTCAGAGCCGGGCCTAAAACAGAACAACACACCGGGTCACGCTGAACCCTGCAGGTGTTCAGAGCTGGGCCTAAAACAGAAGAACACACCGGGTCACGCTGAACCCTGCAGGTGTTCAGAGCTGGGCCTAAAACAGAACAACACACCGGGTCACGCTGAACCCTGCAGGTGTTCAGAGCCGGGCCTAAAACAGAGGAACACACCGGGTCACGCTGAACCCTGCAGGTGTTCAGAGCCGGGCCTAAAACAGAGGAACACACCGGGTCACGCTGAACCCTGCAGGTGTTCAGTATTTAATTTGACACAGCGCCTCCTAGAAGCTCAGGAAGCAGCGAATTTTTTGAATGACCAGCCTTAGTCCCAGTCCAGCTTCTCCCTCTCCCCAGACACTTCCTCCTCCTTCAGCAGCTCCTCCCTCTCCCCAGACACTTCCTCCCTCTCCCCAGACACTTCCTCCCTCTCCAGCTCCTCCCTCTCCCCAGACACTTCCTCCTCCTCCAGCAGCTCCTCCCCCTCCCCAGACGCTTCCTCCCTCTCCAGCTCCTCCCTCTCCCCAGACACTTCCTCCCTCTCCAGCTCCTCCCTCTCCCCAGACACTTCCCCCTCCCCAGACACTTCCTCCTCCCCCTCCCCAGACACTTCCTCCTCCTCCAGCAGCTCCTCCCTCTCCCCAGACACTTCCTCCTTCTTCAGTTCCTCCCTCTCCCCAGACACTTCCTCCTCACCGAGGTACTCCCCCTCCCCAGACACTTCCTCATCTCCGAGTTCCTCCCCCTCCCCAGACACTTCCTCCTCCCCCTCCCACAGACACTTCCTCCCTCTCCCCAGACACTTCCTCCTCCTCCTCCCACTCCCCAGACACTTCCTCCTCCCCCTCCCACAGACACTTCCTCCCTCTCCAGCTCCTCCCTCTCCCCAGACACTTCCTCCTCCTCCTCCCACTCCCCAGACACTTCCTCCTCCTCCTCCCACTCCCCAGACACTTCCTCCTCCTCCAGCTCCTCCCTATCCCCAGACACTTCCTCCTCCTCCAGCAGCTCCTCCCTCTCCCCAGACACTTCCTCCCTCTCCAGCTCCTCCCTCTCCCCAGACACTTCCTCCCTCTCCAGCTCCTCCCTCTCCCCAGACACTTCCCCCTCCCCAGACACTTCCTCCCCCTCCCCAGACGCTTCCTCCCTCTCCAGCTTCTCCCTCTCCCCAGACACTTCCTCCCTCTCCAGCTCCTCCCTCTCCCCAGACACTTCCTCCCTCTCCAGCTCCTCCCTCTCCCCAGACACTTCCTCCTCCTCCAGCAGCTCCTCCCCCTCCCCAGACGCTTCCTCCCTCTCCCCAGACACTTCCTCCCTCTCCAGCTCCTCCCTCTCCCCAGACACTTCCCCCTCCCCAGACACTTCCTCCCCCTCCCCAGACGCTTCCTCCCTCTCCAGCTTCTCCCTCTCCCCAGACACTTCCTCCCTCTCCAGTTCCTCCCTCTGCCCAGACACTTCCTCCTCCTCCAGCAGCTCCTCCCCCTCCCCAGACGCTTCCTCCCTCTCCAGCTCCTCCCTCTCCCCAGACACTTCCTCCCTCTCCAGCTCCTCCCTCTCCCCAGACACTTCCCCCTCCCCAGACACTTCCTCCCCCTCCCCAGACGCTTCCTCCCTCTCCAGCTTCTCCCTCTCCCCAGACACTTCCTCCCTCTCCAGTTCCTCCCTCTGCCCAGACACTTCCTCCTCCTCCAGCAGCTCCTCCCCCTCCCCAGACGCTTCCTACAGGCCGTACCAGAGTGTTGTAGAGGCTGATGTCTCCCTCTAACCCGCTCTGTCGGTGCTCGAACTTCACGATGGGGACTTTGGCCGTGGTGATGGGCAGGATGTTCCTCAGACCTGCGAAAACCAGACGAGGACCAGGTTGAGGACCAGACCCGGACCTTAGGAGACCAGATCCAGACCTCAGAAGACTAGATTTATTATACCAGAGCTGGACCTCACCTGCGTGTTTCTTCAGGACTTTGGCCAAACTCTCGATGATCTCTTTACAGTTCAGCTTCTGTTTAAACACAAAACACTGGGTTCATTAGAGACTAGACTTTAATAAAAACATATTGCTCTGTTGTTCCTCCAGAATCACACTTTTACAGTTTTTGTCTTTAATAACTGTTTATATCTCTTTAATATAAGCACTAAATATCCAAACCTCCGCAGTCTGATGTCCCTCCAGAGTCATGCAGATGTCCAGGTCGCTGTCTCTGAACCCAAAGCCATTTTTGGACGAACCGAACAAACACAGCTGTGCCTTATCTGGAAAAACAATACCGATGTTATATTTGCACTCTTTTATAACGCAGTCCTTCGAGTTTACACTGAACTCTGTGTATTTGCATTAAAAGCAGGATTTTACCGTTGAACTCTTTCCGGATAAATCTCTCGAGCGACACCAAGATCTGCTCCCGTTTCTGCTGCTCGATGGGAGTTGGAGACAGTTCATCTGGAAATACAACAATACAACGGTTACAAACAAAACGTTTTTAGGCAGAGCATAAATAGGCTATTTAGCACACAGCTGTTAGCAACATGATGCTAACATAGATTTGTGAGCTGATGCTTCGTAGTGACGGCGGTTTAAGGCTGAAATGACGGTAGCAGAGTTTACGGTATCAGGTTCTTACGGTAGCAGAGTTTACGGTATCAGGTTCTTACGGTAGCAGAGTTTACGGTATCAGGTTCTTACGGTGGTAGAGTTTACGGTATCAGGTTCTTACGGTAGCAGAGTTTACGGTATCAGGTTCTTACGGTGGTAGAGTTTACGGTATCAGGTTCTTACGGTAGCAGAGTTTATGGTATCAGGTTCTTACGGTAGCAGAGTTTACGGTATCAGGTTCTTACGGTAGCAGAGTTTACGGTATCAGGTTCTTACGGTAGCACAGTTTAAGGTATCAGGTTCTTACGGTAACAGAGTTTACAGTATCAGGTTCTTACGGTAGCAGAGTCTACGGTATCAGGTTCTTACGGTAGCAGAGTTTACAGTATCAGGTTCTTATGGTAGAGTTTACGGTATCAGGTTCTTACGGTAGCAGAGTTTACGGTATCAGGTTCTTACGGTAACAGAGTTTACGGTATCAGGTTCTTACGGTAGCAGCGTTTATGGTATCAGGTTCTTACGGTAGCAGAGTTTACGGTATCAGGTTCTTACGGTAGCAGAGTTTACGGTATCAGGTTGTTATGGTAGAGTTTACGGTATCAGGTTCTTACGGTAGCAGAGTTTACGGTATCAGGTTCTTACAGTAGCAGAGTTTACGGTATCAGGTTCTTATGGTAGAGTTTACGGTATCAGGTTCTTACGGTAGCAGAGTTTACGGTATCAGGTTCTTATGGTAGCAGAGTTTACGGTATCAGGTTCTTACGGTAGCAGAGTTTATGGTATCAGGTTCTTACGGTAGCAGAGTTTACGGTATCAGGTTCTTACGGTAGCAGAGTTTACGGTATCAGGTTCTTACGGTAGCAGAGTTTACGGTATCAGGTTCTTATGGTAGCAGAGTTTACGGTATCAGGTTCTTACGGTAGCAGAGTTTACGGTATCAGGTTCTTATGGTAGCAGAGTTTATAGTATCAGGTTCTTACGGTAACAGAGTTTACGGTATCAGGTTCTTACGGTAGCACAGTTTACAGTATCAGGTTCTTACAGGAGCAGCATTTATGGTATCAGGTTCTTACGGTAGCAGAGTTTACAGTATCAGGTTCTTACGGTAACAGAGTTTACGGTATCAGGTTCTTACGGTAGCAGAGTTTACGGTATCAGGTTCTTACGGTAACAGAGTTTACAGTATCAGGTTCTTACGGTAGCAGAGTTTACGGTATCAGGTTCTTACAGGAGCAGCATTTATGGTATCAGGTTCTTACGGTAGCAGAGTTTACGGTATCAGGTTCTTACAGGAGCAGCATTTATGGTATCAGGTTCTTACGGTAACAGAGTTTACGGTATCAGGTTCTTACGGTAACAGAGTTTACGGTATCAGGTTCTTATGGTAGCAGAGTTTACGGTATCAGGTTCTTACGGAAGCAGAGTTTATTGTATCAGGTTCTTACGGTAGCACAGTTTACAGTATCAGGTTCTTACGGTAGCAGAGTTTACGGTATCAGGTTCTTACGGTAGCAGAGTTTACGGTATCAGGTTCTTACGGTAGCAGAGTTTATGGTATCTGGTTCTTACGGTAGCAGAGTTTATGGTATCAGGTTCTTACGGTAGCAGAGTTTATAGTATCAGGTTCTTACGGTAACAGAGTTTACGGTATCAGGTTCTTACGGTAGCACAGTTTACGGTATCAGGTTCTTACGGTAGCAGAGTTTATGGTATCAGGTTCTTACGGTAACAGAGTTTACGGTATCAGGTTCTTACAGGAGCAGCATTTATGGTATCAGGTTCTTACGGTAGCACAGTTTATTGTATCAGGTTCTTACGGTAGCAGAGTTTACGGTATCAGGTTCTTACGGTAGCAGAGTTTATTGTATCAGGTTCTTACGGTAGCAGAGTTTACGGTATCAGGTTCTTACGGTAGCAGAGTTTACTGTATCAGGTTCTTACAGGAGCAACATTTATGGTATCAGGTTCTTACGGTAGCAGAGTTTACGGTATCAGGTTCTTACGGTAGCAGAGTTTAAGGTATCAGGTTCTTATGGTAGCGTTTACGGTATCAGGTTCTTACGGTAGCAGAGTTTACTGTATCAGGTTCTTACGGTAGCAGCATTTATGGTATCAGGTTCTTACGGTAGCAGAGTTTACGGTATCAGGTTCTTATGGTAGCACAGTTTATTGTATCAGGTTCTTACGGTAGCAGAGTTTATGGTATCAGGTTCTTACGGTAGCAGAGTTTACGGTATCAGGTTCTTACGGTAGCAGAGTTTATGGTATCAGGTTCTTACGGTAGCAGAGTCTACGGTATCAGGTTCTTACAGTAGTAGAGTTTACGGTATCAGGTTCTTACGGTAGCACAGTTTATGGTATCAGGTTCTTACGGTAGCAGAGTTTATGGTATCAGGTTCTTACGGTAGCACAGTTTACAGTATCAGGTTCTTATGGTAGAGTTTACGGTATCAGGTTCTTACGGTAACAGAGTTTACAGTATCAGGTTCTTACGGTAGCAGAGTTTGCGGTATCAGGTTCTTACGGTAGCAGAGTTTACGGTATCAGGTTCTTACGGTAGCAGAGTTTATTGTATCAGGTGCTTACGGTAGCAGAGTTTACGGTATCAGGTTCTTACGGTAGCAGAGTTTACGGTATCAGGTTCTTACGGTAGCAGAGTTTACTGTATCAGGTTCTTACGGTAGCAGCATTTATGGTATCAGGTTCTTAAGGTAGCAGAGTTTGCGGTATCAGGTTCTTACGGTAGCAGAGTTTACGGTATCAGGTTCTTACGGTAGCAGAGGCGGCAGAGCCCGTCCAGGATCTCTCTGAAGCGCTCGTTTATTGGAGGCAGAGGTTTGAGTTCGATCTTTTTGAAATCCTCGGGACACTCGTCTTTGAGATGGCCGTCCCGTTTACAGATGCTGCACACCACCACCGGCGGCTGCGGAGAGTAAAGTAAATAACGCTGTAAATAATTCTCATCACAAAAGGCTACAGGGCAAAAAACAGACTGCCAGTGAATGAAAAATGTAAATACTGGAACCAGGACGACTGAGGTAGAACTTCACCTTAATGCAGTGAGTGAGACACTGCATGATGCATATACTGAACAGCTGAAAGGTTGCTAAGTATTGTCGTTTAAGTATAGAAAGCCTATTTTTGACAGCAACATCAGTGAAAAACTCCGGGGGCCACAGGTCGGTGACAGAAAAACAAAGTCATATTTTAATCTAAAACATAAATGATTTGAACATATTCTTCCTCCTCACCTTTCCTCCAGTGAAGATCATTTTGTCGAACTCGTATGCCATCTCCTCCGTCTCCTCTTCGCTCTCCGCCAGGCCGTTCGCTCGGTCCTCGTTCAGACCCAGGTCTTGGAGTCCACAGTCGATCGAGTTGCTCCGTTTCCCTCCAGACACTTCCTCCTCCTCCTCCTCCTTCTCCTCCCTCTCTCCTGCGATGTCCTCCAACCTGGCTCTGCTCTGAACCGGCTTCACGGTCCTCGAGGAGGGTTTTCTTGTGGGTTTTTGTGGGACGGCAAAGTATTTGTAGGCTGCTCTGAAGCGCTCCTGAACGTACTCGAACACCATCTGACTGTTCAAGCTACGGGCTACGTTCCTCTTCAGAGCAAACGGATCTGGAACACCAACAGAACACAAGAACGTTACAGTTATGGACCAATGGACCTTGGTTTCCTCTGAAATTAGGTTTGCTGTGGAACACTTTCGTTGGTAAAGGGACATACAGTATTAGCTCGATTTTACAGCAGGAGGTAACGTTAGAGAAGTGACCCAGGAGACGCGTTTGTGTCCTGGAGCGTTCTGTTGGAGCTTACCCTCGATGGCCAGCCTCCTCCGCGGCCAGCCCTTGGCCTCGCGGCTCAGCAGCTCTCTGATCCTGACGCTGATGATGAAGTCCTCCAGAGCGAACTCCAGAGTGTAGAACCGCAGCAGGTCCAGCCAGAGCTGCCCCACACAGGCCGAGTCTGGGCAGTCCATGGTCAGGGAGCTCTGGAGGAGAGGACTGGGTTTAGACCAGCGAGGACCCAGTGTAACCCTGAGCATTTTACTGGCACACTTTTTACAGGTATTTTTCTAAATTATTTCAATCCATTTGATGCCATTAAATCTATATCTAGGACCAACATAAGATGAGCATTAAACTACATTCAGCCTCCTTATGGCACACTGTCACAGAACTTAAACTGTTACCCAGAGTAGCTTTAAACACTGGTGAAGGATACAACAAACTGAACAGCTGAAAGGCCACTGCGGTGGAGATGCACTTGAGCAATAATAAAACAGTAAGGCCCAAAAGAAGTCATATTAATCTTAATTTTGAATTAAAAAAATGTTTATATAGCACGGGCCACCTGTCTGTGTAGAGTATATCAACTTTTTTTTTTTTTTTTTCCAGACTCGACTACTGCAACTCTCTCCTCTCAGGTGTTGACAATAAATCCCTCTCTCACCTCCAACTTGTTCAAAACGCAGCAGCTCGGCTTCTCTCTGGTTTCAACAGACACCAACACATTACCCCTGTTTTAGCCTCGCTGCACTAGCTCCCTGTGCGTTTTAGAATTGATTTTAAGATTTTACTGATTACTTTTAAAGCTCGTTTAGGTCTGGCACCCAGCTACATTGCAGAGCTGCTGACGCCCTACGAGCCTCGGGCAGGTCCCTTTAACTGTTCCAGGGTCGAGACTCAAGACCAGAGGTGACCGAGCTTTTTCGGTCCGAGCCCCTCGACTCTGGAACGACCTGCCTGAGAAGATAAGGCTGGACCATCGGTGTCATCTTTTAAATCACTTCTTAAAACGCACTTTTATCAACTGGCATTTTTATAACCTATTTATTTATTTATTTATTTTCCTATGACTTTTTATTGTCTTACTTCTGTCTGGCTAATTGTATTCTTGCATGTGTCTTTTCTTTGTTGATTTTATTGTCTTACATTGCTGTGTGCTGTTCAGCACTTTGTACACCTTGTTTTTTAAAAGTGCTATATAAATAAAGATTTATTATTATTATTATTATTTTCTATACTTCTGTTTTTGTAGATTTGTAAATATACAAATCTTGTATATTTTTACCTATTCTATTGTGTTTTATTCAAAGTATTTTATTGCTATAACTATTCCCTACATACTACAATTTACTTTAAGTTTTTCTTTTTTTTGGAAAAACTGAGCTACTGTGACCTAGCAATTTCCTTCGTGGATCAATAAAGTCGGTCTAAGTCAAACTTAGACTTAGCCTTAAAGTCTGAAACCAGGAGGCTCTGGACTTGAACAACTTTATGATCAGATGAAGTTACATCAGCCTTAAAGCAATGGCAGTGACCGTTCAGGCGTCCAGTTTGAGAGGTTTCACTCCGAGCGGAACAGGTCACAGGTTACAGGTCACAGTCAGCTCTCACCAGTCCCTCAGAGGAGCGCGGCTCAGGTCTGGCTGGTTCTGGTCTGCTCCGGTTCTCGCCCCGGTTCTCGCCCCGGTTCTCTGAGCTGGGCGGTCTGTGTTCCCACCGCACGAAGGCGTCCTGACAGATTCCCGTGAGGTGGTACTCGTCCACGCGCTTCAGCTCGAACCCGTCCACCTGAAACATCCGCAGAGGTCAGAACAGGACGAGACACGAGAGGAGGGCGCCGCGCCGAGGCGGTTCTGTCCGGTCCCGGTTCTGGACTCACCCACGGTCCGATGTAGACCGGCAGGACCGGCTGAGGTCTCTGCTGCAGGAAGAAGATCACCATCAGGGCCAGAGAGTACGAGGGGATGCCTCCTTCAGCCTGGTGGTCTATGTGACACAGCTGTAACGGAATCAAACCTCAGTGCAGCAGCAGCAGTGGTGGTGGTAGTAGTAGAAGTAGTAGTAGTAGTAGTAGCAGTAGTAGTAGTAGTAGCAGTAGTAGTAGTAGTAGCAGTAGTAGTAGTAGTAGTCAGTCCCTCCAGGATTTCGCAGTCATTTTTTGTGATTGTTGCTAGGTTGCTGGGTCTGGTTCTGGGTCTGGTTCTGGTTCTGGTTCTGGCTCTGGTTCTGGGTCTGGGTGTGGTTCTGGTTCTGGGTCTGGTTATGGGTCTGGTTCTGATTCTGGCTCTGGTTCTGGGTCTGGTTCTGGGTCTGGTTCTGGGTCTCGTTCTGGTTCTGGGTGTGATTCTGGTTCTGGTTCTGGTTCTGGGTGTGGTTCTGGTTCTGGGTGTGGTTCTGGTTCTGGGTCTGGTTCTGATTCTGGTTCTGGTTCTGGGTCTGGTTCTGGGTCTGGGTGTGGTTCTGGTTCTGGGTCTGGTTATGGGTCTGGTTCTGATTCTGGCTCTGGTTCTGGGTCTGGTTCTGGGTGTGGTTCTGGTTCTGGGTCTGGGTGTGGTTCTGGTTCTGGGTCTGGTTCTGGTTCTGGGTCTGGTTCTCGTTCTGGTTGTGGTCAGTTCTTACCTGAGCCCAGTGTCTGAAGGCCAGGACCAAAGGAACCAATCGTGGCTCGAGTTTGGACAGCGCTGCGAGATGATTGGTGGTGAGGCAGGCCACGTCGTTCCCTCCGCTCACTTTACACAACAACCCACTGTAAACATAACCACAACACATCATTCATTCATTCATTTACACAACAACCCACTGCAAACATAACCACAACACATCATTCATTCATTCATTTACACAACAACCCACTGTAAACATAACCACAACACATCATTCATTCATTCATTTACACAACAACCCACTGCAAACATAACCACAACACATCATTCATTCATTCATTTACACAACAACCCACTGTAAACATAACCACAACACATCATTCATTCATTCATTTACACAACAACCCACTGTAAACATAACCACAACACATCATTCATTCATTCATTTACACAACAACCCACTGTAAACATAACCACAACACATCATTCATTCATTCATTTACACAACAACCCACTGCAAACATAACCACAACACATCATTCATTCATTCATTTACACAACAACCCACTGTAAACATAACCACAACACATCATTCATTTACACAACAACCCACTGCAAACATAACCACAACACATCATTCATTCATTCATTTACACAACAACCCACTGTAAACATAACCACAACACATCATTCATTCATTCATTTTCTACCGCTTATTCCCGTTAGGGAACTCCTATGTAGTACAGATATCAGTACTACACTAACTCCTATGTAGTACAGATATCAGTACTACACTAACTCCTATGTAGTACAGATATCAGTACTACACTAACTCCTATGTAGTACTGATATCAGTACTACACTAACTCCTATGTAGTACAGATATCAGTACTACACTAACTCCTATGTAGTACAGATATCAGTACTACACTAACTCCTATGTAGTACTGATATCAGTTCTACACTAACTCCTATGTAGTACAGATATCAGTACTACACTAACTCCTATGTAGTACAGATATCAGTACTACACTAACTCCTATGTAGTACAGATATCAGTACTACACTAACTCCTATGTAGTACAGATATCAGTACTACACTAACTCCTATGTAGTACAGATATCAGTACTACACTAACTCCTATGTAGTACAGATATCAGTACTACACTAACTCCTATGTAGTACTGATATCAGTACTACACTAACTCCTATGTAGTACAGATATCAGTACTACACTAACTCCTATGTAGTACTGATATCAGTACTACACTAACTCCTATGTAGTACTGATATCAGTACTACACTAACTCCTATGTAGTACAGATATCAGTACTACACTAACTCCTATGTAGTACAGATATCAGTACTACACTAACTCCTATGTAGTACTGATATCAGTTCTACACTAACTCCTATGTAGTACAGATATCAGTACTACACTAACTCCTATGTAGTACAGATATCAGTACTACACTAACTCCTATGTAGTACAGATATCAGTACTACACTAACTCCTATGTAGTACAGATATCAGTACTACACTAACTCCTATGTAGTACAGATATCAGTACTACACTAACTCCTATGTAGTACAGATATCAGTACTACACTAACTCCTATGTAGTACAGATATCAGTACTACACTAACTCCTATGTAGTACTGATATCAGTACTACACTAACTCCTATGTAGTACAGATATCAGTACTACACTAACTCCTATGTAGTACTGATATCAGTACTACACTAACTCCTATGTAGTACTGATATCAGTACTACACTAACTCCTATGTAGTACAGATATCAGTACTACACTAACTCCTATGTAGTACTGATATCAGTTCTACACTAACTCCTATGTAGTACAGATATCAGTACTACACTAACTCCTATGTAGTACAGATATCAGTACTACACTAACTCCTATATAGTACAGATATCAGTACTACACTAACTCCTATGTAGTACAGATATCAGTACTACACTAACTCCTATGTAGTACAGATATCAGTACTACACTAACTCCTATGTAGTACAGATATCAGTACTACACTAACTCCTATGTAGTACAGATATCAGTACTACACTAACTCCTATGTAGTACAGATATCAGTACTACACTAACTCCTATGTAGTACTGATATCAGTACTACACTAACTCCTATGTACTACACTAACTCCTATGTAGTACTGATATCAGTACTACACTAACTCCTATGTAGTACAGATATCAGTACTACACTAACTCCTATGTAGTACAGATATCAGTACTACACTAACTCCTATGTAGTACAGATATCAGTACTACACTAACTCCTATGTAGTACAGATATCAGTACTACACTAACTCCTATGTAGTACAGATATCAGTACTACACTAACTCCTATGTAGTACTGATATCAGTTCTACATAGGAGTTAGTGTAGAGTTCAGCCGTTCCCACAAAATCCCCTAACGACAGAAGTCCCCTCAGTATCAACGAGTACTCAAATGGAAGTACTTGTACTCGTATAGGGTAGAAAAAATTGGTATCGGTGCATCTCAGCTGCAAAAATCACAAACACAACACAAACACAATAAACCTGAGGGAAAATAAATAAACAGCTGATACATTTTCCACTTCACAGTAAAATACTTTTGGATTCTGCAAAAAGCAGAAATTTGTTCAAAATTCAGAATTAAAGTCATTTCAAATGAATATGGGACAGATTTTAGACCTGAGAAGTCACATTACTTACTACTGCAGGACTGTTTCTGAGGGACAGAGACAGGGACAGGGACAGAGGGACAGGGACAGAGACAGAGGGACAGAGACAGAGACAGGGACAGAGACAGAGGGACAGAGACAGAGACAGAGGGACAGAGACAGAGACAGGGACAGAGACAGAGGGACAGAGACAGAGACAGAGACAGAGACAGGGACAGAGACAGAGACAGAGGGACAGAGACAGAGACAGGGACAGAGACAGAGGGACAGAGACAGAGACAGAGGGACAGAGACAGAGACAGGGACAGGGACAGGGACAGAGACAGAGGCAGAGGGACAGAGACAGAGACAGAGGGACAGAGACAGAGACAGAGACAGAGACAGAGACAGAGGGACAGAGACAGAGACAGGGACAGGGACAGGGACAGAGACAGAGGGACAGAGACAGAGACAGAGACAGGGACAGAGACAGAGGGACAGAGACAGAGACAGAGGGACAGAGACAGAGACAGGGACAGGGACAGGGACAGAGACAGAGACAGAGACAGGGACAGGGACAGGGACAGAGACAGAGACAGGGACAGAGACAGAGACAGAGACAGAGGGACAGAGACAGAGACAGGGACAGGGACAGGGACAGAGACAGAGACAGAGACAGAGGGACAGAGACAGAGGGACAGAGACAGAGGGACAGAGACAGAGACAGAGACAGGGACAGAGACAGAGACAGGGACAGAGACAGAGACAGAGAGAGGGACAGGGACAGAGACAGAGACAGAGGGACAGAGACAGAGACAGAGACAGGGACAGAGACAGAGACAGGGACAGAGACAGAGACAGAGGGACAGAGACAGAGACAGGGACAGGGACAGGGACAGAGACAGAGACAGAGGGACAGAGACAGAGGGACAGAGACAGAGGGACAGAGACAGAGGGACAGGGACAGAGACAGGGACAGAGACAGAGAGAGGGACAGAGACAGAGGGACAGAGACAGAGGGACAGAGACAGAGGGACAGGGACAGAGACAGAGGGACAGAGACAGAGACAGAGAGAGGGACAGAGACAGAGGGACAGAGAGAGGGACAGAGACAGAGACAGAGGGACAGAGACAGAAGGACAGAGACAGAGGGACAGGGACAGAGACAGAGGGACAGAGAGAGGGACAGAGACAGGGACAGAGGGACAGAGACAGAGGGACAGAGACAGAGGGACAGAGACAGAGGGACAGGGACAGAGACAGGGACAGAGACAGAGAGAGGGACAGAGACAGAGGGACAGAGACAGAGGGACAGAGACAGAGGGACAGGGACAGAGACAGAGGGACAGAGACAGAGACAGAGGGACAGAGACAGGGACAGAGACAGAGGGACAGAGACAGAGACAGAGGGACAGAGACAGGGACAGAGGGACAGAGACAGAGGGACAGAGACAGAGGGACAGGGACAGAGACAGAGGGACAGAGACAGAGGGACAGAGACAGAGACAGAGGGACAGAGACAGGGACAGAGACAGAGGGACAGAGACAGAGGGACAGAGAGAGGGACAGAGACAGAGACAGAGGGACAGAGACAGAGGGACAGAGACAGAGGGACAGAGAGAGGGACAGGGACAGAGACAGAGGGACAGAGACAGAAGGACAGAGGGACAGAGACAGAGGGACAGAGAGAGGGACAGGGACAGAGACAGAGGGACAGGGACAGAGACAGAGGGACAGAGAGAGGGACAGAGACAGAGGGACAGGGACAGAGACAGAGGGACAGAGACAGAGACAGAGTCAGGGACAGAGACAGAGACAGAGTCAGGGACAGAGACAGAGGGACAGAGACAGAGACAGAGTCAGGGACAGAGACAGAGGGACAGAGACAGAGGGACAGAGACAGAGGGACAGAGACAGAGACAGAGAGAGGGACAGAGACAGAGGGACAGAGAGAGGGACAGAGACAGAGACAGAGGGACAGAGACAGAAGGACAGAGACAGAAGGACAGAGGGACAGAGACAGAGGGACAGAGAGAGGGACAGGGACAGAGACAGAGGGACAGGGACAGAGACAGAGGGACAGAGAGAGGGACAGAGACAGAGACAGAGGGACAGGGACAGAGACAGAGGGACAGAGACAGAGACAGAGGGACAGAGACAGAGACAGAGTCAGGGACAGAGACAGAGGGACAGAGACAGAGACAGAGTCAGGGACAGAGACAGAGGGACAGAGACAGAGACAGAGGGACAGAGACAGAGACAGAGAGAGGGACAGAGACAGAGGGACAGAGAGAGGGACAGAGACAGAGGGACAGAGACAGAAGGACAGAGACAGAGGGACAGGGACAGAGACAGAGGGACAGAGAGAGGGACAGAGACAGAGACAGAGGGACAGGGACAGAGACAGAGGGACAGAGACAGAGGGACAGAGACAGGGACAGAGACAGAGGGACAGAGACAGAGGGACAGAGAGAGGGACAGAGACAGAGGGACAGAGAGAGGGACAGAGACAGAGGGACAGGGACAGAGACAGAGACAGGGACAGAGGGACAGAGACAGAGGGACAGAGACAGAGGGACAGAGACAGAGGGACAGGGACAGAGACAGGGACAGAGACAGAGGGACAGAGACAGAGGGACAGAGACAGAGGGACAGAGACAGGGACAGAGACAGAGGGACAGAGACAGGGACAGGGACAGAGGGACAGAGACAGGGACAGGGACAGAGACAGAGGGACAGAGACAGAGGGACAGAGACAGAGACAGGGACAGAGACAGAGGGACAGAGACAGGGACAGGGACAGAGACAGAGGGACAGAGACAGAGGGACAGGGACAGGGACAGGGACAGAGACAGAGACAGGGACAGAGACAGAGGGACAGAGACAGAGGGACAGAGACAGAGGGACAGGGACAGAGACAGAGACAGAGACAGAGGGACAGAGACAGAGACAGAGGGACAGAGACAGAGGGACAGAGACAGAGGGACAGGGACAGAGACAGAGACAGAGACAGAGACAGAGGGACAGAGACAGAGGGACAGAGACAGAGACAGAGGGACAGAGACAGGGACAGGGACAGGGACAGAGACAGGGACAGAGACAGGGACAGGGACAGAGACAGAGTTTTACCTCTGAACGTCTCGACAGAACACGGCCGGGACTTTGGCGTGGAAATCTGACTCCACCTCCGAGAAGTTGTCTGCAGAAACAACACAGGTCAGGATCATTACACTGAACAGCTGAAAGGTCTACGCTGAACAGCTGAAAGGTCTACGCTGAACAGCTGAAAGGTCTACGCTGAACAGCTGAAAGGTCTACGCTGAACAGCTGAAAGGTCTACGCTGAACAGCTGAAAGGTCTACGCTGAACAGCTGAAAGGTCTACGCTGAACAGCTGAAAGAGAGAAAAGGTGAAACTCACGGCTGGTCCTGAGGATCTCCAGGACCTGGATCAGAACTTCAGGCTGAGTCATCTGGAAACACCGAGTCACAAACTCATTTATAACCATGTAATTACCACAACTATTTCATTAAGCACTGTTTGTTTTATGTCACGTTTAGGTCCAAGAACAGAACGCAACAATTTACTAAGTATTTCTTAAGTTTTCACTAAAACTCTGTTTATAATAATAATGTAATAATAATGTAATAACTCACGGCATGTTTATAATAATAATGTAATAATAATGTAATAATAATGTAATAACTCACGTTGGGGGGGACAGTGACGTCGATGTTGATGTCGCTGGTTTTAAAAGCGAAACGAGTCAAACACGAGCCGTACATCCTCAGAGAGCAGCCTGAAAAACACAGCACACACTGCACCTGGGCCTGGTCTAGAACCTGGTCTAGAACCTGGTTTAGTCCTGGTTCTAGTCCAGGTCTCGTACCTAGTCCCGGTCTCGTACCTAGTCCGGGTCCGGGTCTCGTACCTGGTTCTAGTCCGGGTCTCGTACCTAGTCCGGGTCCAGGTCTCGTACCTGGTTTAGTCCTGGTTCTGGTCCGGGTCTCGTACCTGGTTTAGTCCTGGTTCTGGTCCGGGTCTCGTACCTAGTCCGGGTCCGGGTCTCGTACCTGGTTCTAGTCCGGGTTTCGTACCTAGTCCGGGTCCGGGTCTCGTACCTGGTTTAGTCCAGGTTCTGGTCCGGGTCTCGTACCTGGTTTAGTCCAGGTTCTGGTCCGGGTCTCGTACCTGGTTTAGTCCTGGTTCTAGTCCAGGTCTCGTACCTAGTCCCGGTCTCGTACCTAGTCCGGGTCCGGGTCTCGTACCTGGTTCTAGTCCGGGTCTCGTACCTAGTCCGGGTCCAGGTCTCGTACCTGGTTTAGTCCTGGTTCTGGTCCGGGTCTCGTACCTGGTTCTAGTCCGGGTCTCGTACCTAGTCCAGGTCCGGGTCTCGTACCTGGTTTAGTCCAGGTTCTGGTCCGGGTCTCGTACCTGGTTCTAGTCCGGGTCTCGTACCTAGTCCGGGTCCGGGTCTCGTACCTGGTTTAGTCCAGGTTCTGGTCCGGGTCTCGTACCTGGTTTAGTCCAGGTTCTGGTCCGGGTCTCGTACCTGGTTCTAGTCCGGGTCTCGTACCTAGTCCGGGTCCGGGTCTCGTACCTGGTTTAGTCCAGGTTCTGGTCCGGGTCTCGTACCTGGTTTAGTCCAGGTTCTGGTCCGGGTCTCGTACCTGGGAGCTGGGTCTGGATGGTCCGCTCCATCCGCTCCACGGCGCTCTGCCGGGTCTTGAAGTCCGGGTCCGAGAGTCCGTATTTCTGAGCGGTTTCTGTGACGGCGAAGTCCAGAGCCTGGATCTGAGCCGGACTCGGAGGAGGCAGGGCCCGCAGTTCATTCTCCTCCTGCTTCTCCTGCGGCAGAGTGGTTAGCTCTGTTACTGTGACAGAGTGGTTAGCTCTGTGTGACTGTGGCAGAGTGGTTAGCCCTGTGTTACTGTGGCAGAGTGGTTAGCTCTGTTACTGCGGCAGAGTGGTTAGCTCTGTTACTGCGGCAGAGTGGTTAGCTCTGTGTGACTGTGGCAGAGTGGTTAGCCTGTGTTACTGTGGCAGAGTGGTTAGCCCTGTGTTACTGTGGCAGAGTGGTTAGCTCTGTGTGACTGTGGCAGAGTGGTTAGCCCTGTGTTACTGTGGCAGAGTGGTTAGCTCTGTTACTGCGGCAGAGTTAGCTCTGTTACTGCGGCAGAGTGGTTAGCTCTGTGTGACTGTGGCAGAGTGGTTAGCCTGTGTTACTTTGGCAGAGTGGTTAGCCTGTGTTACTGTGGCAGAGTGGTTAGCCCTGTGTGACTGTGGCAGAGTGGTTAGCCTGTGTTACTGTGGCAGAGTGGTTAGCCCTGTGTTACTGTGGCAGAGTGGTTAGCTCTGTGTTACTGTAGCAGAGTGGTTAGCTCTGTTACTGTGGCAGAGTGGTTAGCTCTGTGTGACTGTGGCAGAGTGGTTAGCCCTGTGTTACTGTGGCAGAGTGGTTAGCTCTGTTACTGCGGCAGAGTGGTTAGCTCTGTTACTGCGGCAGAGTGGTTAGCTCTGTGTGACTGTGGCAGAGTGGTTAGCCTGTGTTACTGTGGCAGAGTGGTTAGCCCTGTGTTACTGTGGCAGAGTGGTTAGCTCTGTGTGACTGTGGCAGAGTGGTTAGCCCTGTGTTACTGTGGCAGAGTGGTTAGCTCTGTTACTGCGGCAGAGTTAGCTCTGTTACTGCGGCAGAGTGGTTAGCTCTGTGTGACTGTGGCAGAGTGGTTAGCCTGTGTTACTTTGGCAGAGTGGTTAGCCTGTGTTACTGTGGCAGAGTGGTTAGCCCTGTGTGACTGTGGCAGAGTGGTTAGCCTGTGTTACTGTGGCAGAGTGGTTAGCCCTGTGTCACTGTGGCAGAGTGGTTAGCTCTGTGTTACTGTAGCAGAGTGGTTAGCTCTGTTACTGTGGCAGAGTGGTTAGCTCTGTGTGACTGTGGCAGAGTGGTTAGCTCTGTGTGACTGTGGCAGAGTGGTTAGCTCTGTGTTACTGTGGCAGAGTGGTTAGCTCTGTGTTACTGTGGCAGAGTGGTTAGCTCTGTGTTACTGTGGCAGAGTGGTTAGCTCTGTGTGACTGTGGCAGAGTGGTTAGCCTGTGTTACTTTGGCAGAGTGGTTAGCCCTGTGTTACTGTGGCAGAGTGGTTAGCCTGTGTTACTTTGGCAGAGTGGTTAGCCCTGTGTTACTGTGGCAGAGTGGTTAGCTCTGTTACTGTGGCAGAGTGGTTAGCCTGTGTTACTTTGGCAGAGTGGTTAGCCCTGTGTTACTGTGGCAGAGTGGTTAGCCTGTGTTACTTTGGCAGAGTGGTTAGCCCTGTGTTACTGTGGCAGAGTGGTTAGCCTGTGTTACTTTGGCAGAGTGGTTAGCCCTGTGTTACTGTGGCAGAGTGGTTAGCTCTGTTACTGTGGCAGAGTGGTTAGCCTGTGTTACTTTGGCAGAGTGGTTAGCCCTGTGTTACTGTGGCAGAGTGGTTAGCCTGTGTTACTTTGGCAGAGTGGTTAGCCTGTGTTACTGTGGCAGAGTGGTTAGCCCTGTGTGACTGTGGCAGAGTGGTTAGCCTGTGTTACTGTGGCAGAGTGGTTAGCCCTGTGTGACTGTGGCAGAGTGGTTAGCCTGTGTGACTGTGGCAGAGTGGTTAGCCCTGTGTGACTGTGGCAGAGTGGTTAGCCTGTGTTACTGTGGCAGAGTGGTTAGCCCTGTGTGACTGTGGCAGAGTGGTTAGCCCTGTGTGACTGTGGCAGAGTGGTTAGCCTGTGTTACTGTGGCAGAGTGGTTAGCCTGTGTTACTTTGGCAGAGTGGTTAGCCCTGTGTTACTGTGGCAGAGTGGTTAGCTCTGTTACTGTGGCAGAGTGGTTAGCCTGTGTTACTTTGGCAGAGTGGTTAGCCCTGTGTTACTGTGGCAGAGTGGTTAGCCTGTGTTACTTTGGCAGAGTGGTTAGCCTGTGTTACTGTGGCAGAGTGGTTAGCCCTGTGTGACTGTGGCAGAGTGGTTAGCCTGTGTTACTGTGGCAGAGTGGTTAGCCCTGTGTGACTGTGGCAGAGTGGTTAGCCTGTGTGACTGTGGCAGAGTGGTTAGCCCTGTGTGACTGTGGCAGAGTGGTTAGCCTGTGTTACTGTGGCAGAGTGGTTAGCCCTGTGTTACTGTGGCAGAGTGGTTAGCCCTGTGTGACTGTGGCAGAGTGGTTAGCCTGTGTTACTGTGGCAGAGTGGTTAGCCCTGTGTGACTGTGGCAGAGTGGTTAGCCTGTGTTACTGTGGCAGAGTGGTTAGCCCTGTGTGACTGTGGCAGAGTGGTTAGCCTGTCTGCTGCTGTCTATGTAACCCTAACCCTGATGTTTTTCTTGTAGCTTTGTGTGATTCGAGAACGCTCTGAGCTGCTGTAAGGTTCTTTAATGTGCAGTGTTGTCTGTCACGTCTAGAAACAAATTAGATGGAGAAGCTGAGCAGCTGTAAGGGACGGCAGTAGCTCAGTTGGTAGATGCTTGCCCACTAACCCGCAGGTTGGTGGTTCAAACCCCACATCAGGCAATTACAGGAGATGTGAGAATGCTCTGAACAGCTGTAAGGTTCTTTAATGTGCTGTTGTACGAGTTCAGGATGTCCAGGCCAAAATGACGCTTAAATGTGATAGAAAATGAAACAAATGGAGAAGCTGAGCAGCTGTAAGGTCCCAACAGGAGGAACATATTTATTTACCATGATGTTCTTCTTGTGGCGTTTCTCTTTTATGTGCTTGTGCGCCCCCTGGACATTCTCGATGTGAACGGAGCACAGTCGGCACAGGTACTGGTAGTTGGGGTAATCTGGAGACGCCTGGGAAACAGAGCACAGCTAAAGTGAGCGGCGCTAACGGCAGAGAGCGGCGCGGGGCTGGGTTTAGTCCAGGTCCCAGACGAAGTCCAGGTCCCGCGGCTCTGACCTTGACCAGACGGTGGATGTAGTCCCGGTACAGACGCTCCTCGGCCTGTTTCAGACCCAGCTGCTGTTCAGTCAGAGAAGCTTCGTCTGGACCGCGCTCGGACTCACTCCCCACGCTTCTCACTGAAACCACACAAACACGTTAAACACGACACAAACACCGTTAAACACGACACAAACACGTTAAACACGACACAAACACCGTTACACATGACACAAACCACACAAACACGTTAAACACGACACAAACACTGTTAAACACCGTTAAACACGACACAAACACGTTAAACACGACACAAACACCGATAACACGACACAAACACGTTAAACACGACACAAGCACCGTTAAACACGACACAAACACGTTAAACACGACACAAACACCGTTAAACACGACACAAACACGTTAAACACGACACAAACACCGTTACACATGACACAAACCACACAAACACGTTAAACACGACACAAACACGTTAAACACGACACAAACGCGTTACACACGACACAAACACTGTTAAACACGACACAAACACCGTTAAACACGACACAAACACGTTAAACACGACACAAGCACCGTTACACACGACACAAACCACACAAACACCGTTAAACATGACACAAACACCGTTAAACACGACACAAACACCGTTAAACACGACGCAAACACGTTAAACACGACACAAACACGTTACACACGACACAAACACCGTTAAACACGACACAAACACCGTTAAACACGACACAAACACGTTAAACACGACACAAGCACCGTTACACACGACACAAACCACACAAACACCGTTAAACATGACACAAACAACACAAACACCGTTAAACACGACACAAGCACCGTTACACATGACACAAACACCGTTAAACACGACACAAACACCGTTAAACACGACACAAACACGTTAAACACGACACAAACACGTTAAACACGACACAAGCACCGTTAAACACGACACAAACACGTTAAACATGACACAAACACCGTTAAACACGACGCAAACACCGTTAAACACGACACAAACCACACAAACTCCGTTAAACACGACACAAACACCGTTAAACACGACACAAACACCGTTAAACATGACACAAACCACACAAACTCCGTTAAACACGACACAAACACCGTTAAACACGACACAAACACCGTTAAACACGACACAAACACCGTTAAACACGACGCAAACACCGTTAAACACGACACAAACACCGTTAAACATGACACAAACCACACAAACTCCGTTAAACACAACACAAACACCGTTAAACACGCCACAAACACCGTTAAACATGACACAAACCACACAAACTCCGTTAAACACGACACAAACACCGTTAAACACGACACAAACACCGTTAAACACGACACAAACACCGTTAAACACGACACAAGCACCGTTACACATGACACAAACACGTTAAACACGACACAAACACCGTTAAACACGACACAAACAACACAAACACCGTTAAACACGACACAAACACCGTTAAACACGACACAAACACCGTTACACATGACACAAACACCGTTAAACACGACACAAACACGTTAAACACGACACAAGCACCGTTAAACACGACACAAACACGTTAAACACGACACAAACACCGTTAAACACAACACAAACACGTTAAACACGACACAAGCACCGTTAAACACGACACAAACACGTTAAACACGACACAAACACCGTTAAACACGACACAAACACGTTAAACACGACACAAACACCGTTAAACACAACACAAACACGTTAAACACGACACAAACACCGTTAAATATCTAACCCTAACCAAACGCTCCCAGTGGGCGTGGCTCAGCGCCGTCGGCCGCTGCCGCTTCACGCCGCGGCGATTACGCCTGCGGTGGAATTTAGCGGTGAGCCAGCCCTGGGTAAATGTAGCTGCTCTGCTAACTTTTAGCAAACAAACTTCTGCACACATCGCTGTCTCTGTGAGGACAGACAGGTGAGGACAGGTGAGGACAGACAGGTGAGGACAGGTGAGGACAGGTGAGGACAGACAGGTGAAGACAGACAGGTGAGGACAGGTGAGGACAGACAGGTGAGGACAGGTGTGGACAGACAGGTGAGGACAGGTGTGGACAGGTGAGGACAGGTGAGGACAGACAGGTGAGGACAGGTGAGGACAGGTGTGGACAGACAGGTGAGGACAGGTGAGGACAGGTGTGGACAGGTGAGGACAGGTGTGGACAGACAGGTGAGGACAGGTGTGGACAGGTGTGGACAGGTGAGGACAGACAGGTCAGGACAGGTGAGGACAGGTGAGGACAGACAGGTGAGGACAGACAGGTGAGGACAGGTGAGGACAGACAGGTGAGGACAGGTGTGGACAGGTGAGGACAGGTGAGGACAGGTGAGGACAGGTGTGGACAGGTGAGGACAGGTGAGGACAGGTGAGGACAGACAGGTGAGGACAGGTGTGGACAGGTGAGGACAGGTGTGGACAGACAGGTGAGGACAGGTGTGGACAGGTGAGGACAGGTGAGGACAGGTGAGGACAGGTGTGGACAGGTGTGGACAGGTGAGGACAGGTGAGGACAGACAGGTGAGGACAGGTGAGGACAGACGAGGACAGGTGAGGACAGGTGAGGACAGACGAGGACAGTTGAGGACAGGTGAGGACAGGTGAGGACAGACAGGTGAGGACAGGTGAGGACAGACAGGTGAGGACAGGTGAGGACAGGTGTGGACAGGTGAGGACAGACAGGTGAGGACAGGTGTGGACAGGTGAGGACAGACAGGTGAGGACAGGTGAGGACAGGTGAAGACAGACAGGTGAGGACAGACAGGTGAGGACAGGTGAGGACAGGTGAAGACAGACAGGTGAGGACAGACAGGTGAGGACAGGTGAGGACAGACGAGGACAGGTGAAGACAGACAGGTGAGGACAGACAGGTGAGGACAGGTGAGGACAGACAGGTGAGGACAGGTGAGGACAGGTGAGGACAGGTGAGGACAGACAGGTGAGGACAGGTGAGAACAGACAGGTGAGGACAGACAGGTGAGGACAGGTGAGGACAGGTGTGGACAGGTGAGGACAGACAGGTGAGGACAGGTGAGGACAGACAGGTGAGGACAGGTGAGAACAGGTGAGAACAGGTGAGAACAGGTGTGGACAGACAGGTGAGGACAGGTGTGGACAGTTGAGGACAGGTGTGGACAGACAGGTGAGGACAGGTGAGAACAGACAGGTGAGGACAGACAGGTGAGGACAGGTGAGGACAGACAGGTGAGGACAGACAGGTGAGGACAGGTGAGGACAGACAGGTGAGGACAGGTGAGGACAGGTGAGGACAGACGAGGACAGGTGAGGACAGGTGAGGACAGGTGAGGACAGACAGGTGAGGACAGGTGAGGACAGGTGAGGACAGACGAGGACAGGTGAGGACAGGTGAGGACAGGTGAGGGTGACTTAGATCATTTTGTGATGAATGAAAGCTGAGTTCATTCAGCGTCGTCAGAAATCTCCTCAGATCAGACTTCGTTTATCAGCAAAGTTTTTATAAGAAAGGTTTTTCTCACTCAACTTTAAACACAACACACAAAACGTGAATGTAGACCTACTTCAGCCGTAAATTTAATCCTGGTTTAGACCTGGTTTAGACCTGGTTTAGGCCTGGTTTAGTCCTGGTTTAGACCTGGTTTAGACCTGGTTTAGACCTGATTTAGACCTGGTTTAGTCCTGGTTTAGACCTGGTTTAGACCTGGTTTAGACCTGATTTAGACCTGGTTTAGTCCTGGTTTAGACCTGGTTTAGACCTGGTTTAGTCCTGGTTTAGACCTGGTTTAGACCTGGTTTAGACCTGGTTTAGTCCTGGTTTAGACCTGGTTTAGTCCTAGTTTAGACCTGGTTTAGACCTGGTTTAGACCTGGTTTAGTCCTGGTTTAGACCTGGTTTAGACCTGGTTTAGTCCTGGTTTAGACCTGGTTTAGTCCTGGTTTAGACCTGGTTTAGACCTGGTTTAGACCTGGTTCAGACCTGGTTTAGACCTGGTTCAGACCTGGTTTAGACCTGGTTTAGTCCTGGTTTAGTCCTGGTTTAGACCTGGTTTAGACCTGGTTTAGTCCTGGTTTAGACCTGATTTAGACCTGGTTTAGACCTGGTTTAGACCTGGTTTAGTCCTGGTTTAGACCTGGTTTAGACCTGGTTTAGACCTGGTTTAGGCCTGGTTTAGACCTGGTTTAGTCCTGGTTTAGACCTGGTTTAGGCCTGGTTTAGACCTGGTTTAGTCCTGGTTTAGACCTGGTTTAGACCTGGTTTACGCCTGGTTTAGTCCTGGTTTAGACCTGGTTTAGTCCTGGTTTAGACCTGGTTTAGACCTGGTTTACGCCTGGTTTAGACCTGGTTTAGGCCTGGTTTAGACCTGGTTTAGTCCTGGTTTAGACCTGGTTTAGTCCTGGTTTAGACCTGGTTTAGTCCTGGTTTAGACCTGGTTTAGTCCTGGTTTAGTCCTGGTTTAGACCTGGTTTAGTCCTGGTTTAGACCTGGTTTAGACCTGGTTTAGACCTGGTTTAGTCCTGGTTTAGACCTGGTTTAGTCCTGGTTTAGTCCTGGTTTAGACCTGGTTTAGTCCTGGTTTAGACCTGGTTTAGACCTGGTTTACGCCTGGTTTAGACCTGGTTTAGGCCTGGTTTAGACCTGGTTTAGTCCTGGTTTAGACCTGGTTTAGTCCTGGTTTAGACCTGGTTTAGTCCTGGTTTAGACCTGGTTTAGTCCTGGTTTAGTCCTGGTTTAGACCTGGTTTAGTCCTGGTTTAGTCCTGGTTTAGACCTGGTTTAGACCTGGTTCAGACCTGGTTCAGACAGTGATTAACTGTGAGTCTGACCTGCTGCGGGGCTGTGGTTCCGGTCCGGTTCTGGTGGTTCTGGGATGGACTCGTGGCTCTTGGACTTGGCCCTGTCCCCAGACCCGGTCCTGACCCCAGACCCGGTCCTGACCCCAGACCCGGTCCTGACCCCAGACCCGGTCCTGACCCGGGACGGTCTTCCTCCCCGAGTTCTCCTCCGCTCCTGCAGTTCACACATGGGCCAGAACATTACGACCGCCGCTCCTGTGTAACCCTATGGAACTATCGGCCAAAACGTGGCCTCTCTGGTCTCACCTGGACCGGCTCGGTTCTCCCTCGAGGGTCGTCTCTGATTGGACGAACGGGTTTAGTCCCGCCCCTCTGCTGCTGCTGAATTCTGATTGGCTCATCCATTCTGAAAAAATGTTGCAGGAAACTTTCTGAAAAGAAACAGAAAAAAACAAACATCTTAAAATAAGCTTTTATTTTGCTCCTTAACCCAAACCTAAACCAGGATTTTTAAATCTTTTCTCTCCATAATCATCTTTTTTTTTTTACCATTTCTCATTTTCTGTGAAGCTTCTCGGTCAAACCCAGGTTAAACTCACGTCTTCTGTAGAGTTTCTGAATAATAAGGTGAGACAGCGGCATTTATATCCCTCAGAGGGCAGACTTTTTCCTGTCAATCATTTTCTTTTCTTGATAAACGCCTTCAGGTTCAGTTCTGAACTTTCAGGCGTCCAGTTCAACGGAAACTGAATGACTCGTCCATTATCTCTGCTCTCACTCTGCCCTGCCCTGGGAGATAAGATAAACCAGACTCACGCAGACTTACAGCTAAACAAAAGTGAAAGAAAACCACTTTCTTTAAGTTTGGGTCAGGAAGGGCATCTGGTGTAAAACCTATGCCAATGTCGGTCATGGGCCTTTGCCAGGGCAAAAAAATTACCGTATTTTCCAGACTATAACTCTCACTTTCCTCCATCGTCTGGCTCAGGTGTGACTTATATATTAAAATATTTCAGGTGTTGGTTATTTTCACACTGACAGCCACCAGAGGGCGCTCTAGGCTTGTGTACCAGCATCTGCTGCACCTGTACCACTGACAATTTAAAATGTAAACATTACCACTAACAACTTAGGCTATAAAGACAACTGAGAAAGAGCGGAATAATGTGAAATGGAACTGATGCTGAGTCTGACGACAGCCACGCAGAGGAGGAAGCGGCGCTTCGTCTACCTCCGGAGTTGGCGGAGTTGTTCAGAAGCGACACCGAGGATGAAGAATTTAAAGGATTTAGCGATTAGGAGTGAGATGGTGAGGTTGGTGAACGTGTTATATTATGTTCTTTATGCTATAGTTATGTGAATAACTGTTAATATATTACGTTAACATACGAGACACGTGTTCAGTTCGTTGTTTATGCTTCATGTAGCTGAATAACCATCAATGTGTTACGTTAGCATAGCGCACACCTATTCAGCTGTTGTTCTCTATTCTATTATTACTATAACTCGCCTCTCAACATCAAATGTCTGTTCTTGGTGTCGCATTTTGTAAAATAAATTTCCCCCAAAAAACAATGCGACTTATATAAGTTTTTTTCTTCTTCATTGTGCATTTTTTGGCGAGTGCGACTTATCGTCTGGAAAATACAGTAATTATTTAAATTTAATAATAAGAAGAACCAGACCAGGACCAGACCAGGACCAGGTCAGGACCAGGTCAGGACCAGGTCAGGACCAGGCCAGGACCAGGTCAGGACCAGGTCAGGACCAGGCCAGGACCAGGTCAGGACCAGACCAGGACCAGACCAGGACCAGGTCAGGACCAGACCAGGACCAGGTCAGGACCAGACCAGGACCAGACCAGGACCAGGTCAGGACCAGACCAGGACCAGACCAGGACCAGGTCAGGACCAGGTCAGGACCAGACCAGGACCAGACCAGGACCAGGTCAGGACCAGGTCAGGACCAGACCAGGACCAGACCAGGACCAGGTCAGGACCAGACCAGGACCAGACCAGGACCAGGTCAGGACCAGGTCAGGACCAGACCAGGACCAGGTCAGGACCAGACCAGGACCAGGTCAGGACCAGGTCAGGACCAGACCAGGACCAGGTCAGGACCAGACCAGGACCAGGTCAGGACCAGGTCAGGACCAGACCAGGACCAGGTCAGGACCAGGTCAGGACCAGGTCAGGACCAGGTCAGGACCAGGCCAGGACCAGGTCAGGACCAGACCAGGACCAGACCAGGACCAGGTCAGGACCAGACCAGGACCAGGTCAGGACCAGACCAGGACCAGACCAGGACCAGGTCAGGACCAGACCAGGACCAGACCAGGACCAGGTCAGGACCAGACCAGGACCAGACCAGGACCAGGTCAGGACCAGGTCAGGACCAGACCAGGACCAGACCAGGACCAGGTCAGGACCAGGTCAGGACCAGACCAGGACCAGACCAGGACCAGGTCAGGACCAGGTCAGGACCAGACCAGGACCAGGTCAGGACCAGACCAGGACCAGGTCAGGACCAGGTCAGGACCAGACCAGGACCAGGTCAGGACCAGACCAGGACCAGGTCAGGACCAGGTCAGGACCAGGTCAGGACCAGGTCAGGACCAGGCCAGGACCAGGTCAGGACCAGACCAGGACCAGACCAGGACCAGGTCAGGACCAGACCAGGACCAGGTCAGGACCAGACCAGGACCAGACCAGGACCAGGTCAGGACCAGACCAGGACCAGACCAGGACCAGGTCAGGACCAGGTCAGGACCAGACCAGGACCAGACCAGGACCAGGTCAGGACCAGGTCAGGACCAGACCAGGACCAGACCAGGACCAGGTCAGGACCAGGTCAGGACCAGACCAGGACCAGGTCAGGACCAGACCAGGACCAGGTCAGGACCAGGTCAGGACCAGACCAGGACCAGGTCAGGACCAGACCAGGACCAGGTCAGGACCAGGTCAGGACCAGACCAGGACCAGACCAGGACCAGGTCAGGACCAGGTCAGGACCAGGTCAGGACCAGACCAGGACCAGGTCAGGACCAGGTCAGGACCAGACCAGGACCAGGACAGAACCAGACCAGGACCAGGACAGGACCAGGTCAGAACCAGGTCAGGGCCAGGTCAGGACCAGGTCAGGACCAGACCAGGACCAGGTCAGGACCAGGTCAGGACCAGACCAGGACAGGACCAGGTCAGGACCAGGTCAGAACCAGACCAGGACCAGGTCAGGACCAGACCATGACCAGGACAGAACCAGACCAGGACCAGGACAGAACCAGACCAGGACCAGGACAGGACCAGGTCAGAACCAGGTCAGGGCCAGGTCAGGACCAGGTCAGGACCAGACCAGGACCAGGTCAGGACCAGGTCAGGACCAGGTCAGGACCAGACCAGGACAGGACCAGGTCAGGACCAGGTCAGAACCAGACCAGGACCAGGTCAGGACCAGGTCAGAACCAGACCAGGACCAGGTCAGGACCAGGTCTTGGACTTAGGCCTGGTTTGTTGTTCCTTGGCTGTAGATGATTAATCTGAACTCAAGTCCATTTAATTTACAAAAGTTTCTCTGATAATATTCACTAAAGTAGTAGTAGTAATAATAGTAATAGTAGTAGTAATAATAGCAGTAGTAGTAGTAATAGCAGTAGTAGTAGTAATAGTAATAGTAGTAGTAATAACAGTAATAGTAGTAGTAGTAGTAATAATAATAGCAGTAGTAGTAATAATAGTAATAGTAGTAGTAATAATAGTAATAGTAGTAGTAGTAGTAATAATAATAGCAGTAGTAGTAATAATAGTAATAGTAGTAGTAATAATAGTAATAGTGGTAGTAGTAGTAGTAATAATAGCAGTAGTAGTAATAATAGTAATAGTAGTAGTAATAATAGTAATAGTAGTAGTAGTAGTAGTAATAATAGCAGTAGTAGTAATAATAGCAGTAGTAGTAATAATATTAATAGTAGTAGTAATAATAGTAATAGTAGTAGCAGTAGTAGTAATAATAGCAGTAGTAGTAATAATAGTAATAGTAGTAGTCATAATAGCAGTAATAGTAGTAATAATAGCAGTAGTAGTCATAATAATAGCAGTAGTAGTAGTAATAGCAGTAGTAGTAGTAATAGCAGTAGTAGTAGTAATAGTACTAGTAGTAGTAATAGTAGTAGTAGTAATAATAGCAGTAGTAGTAGTAATAGCAGTAGTAGTAATAATAGCAGTAGTAGTAATAATAGCAGTAGTAGTAATAATAGTAATAGTAGTAGTAATAATAGTAATAGTGGTAGTAGTAGTAGTAATAATAGCAGTAGTAGTAATAATAGTAATAGTAGTAGTAATAATAGTAATAGTGGTAGTAGTAGTAGTAATAATAGCAGTAGTAGTAATAACAGTAATAGTAGTAGTAGTAGTAATAATAATAGCAGTAGTAGTAATAATAGTAATAGTAGTAGTAATAATAGTAATAGTGGTAGTAGTAGTAGTAATAATAGCAGTAGTAGTAATAATAGTAATAGTAGTAGTAATAATAGTAATAGTAGTAGTAGTAGTAATAATAGCAGTAGTAGTAATAATAGCAGTAGTAGTAATAATATTAATAGTAGTAGTAATAATAGTAATAGTAGTAGTAGTAGTAATAATAATAGCAGTAGTAGTAATAATAGTAATAGTAGTAGTAATAATAGTAATAGTAGTAGTAGTAGTAATAATAATAGCAGTAGTAGTAATAATAGTAATAGTAGTAGTAATAATAGTAATAGTGGTAGTAGTAGTAGTAATAATAGCAGTAGTAGTAATAATAGTAATAGTAGTAGTAATAATAGTAATAGTAGTAGTAGTAGTAGTAATAATAGCAGTAGTAGTAATAATAGCAGTAGTAGTAATAATATTAATAGTAGTAGTAATAATAGTAATAGTAGTAGCAGTAGTAGTAATAATAGCAGTAGTAGTAATAATAGTAATAGTAGTAGTAATAATAGCAGTAGTAGTCATAATAGCAGTAATAGTAGTAATAATAGCAGTAGTAGTCATAATAATAGCAGTAGTAGTAGTAATAGCAGTAGTAGTAGTAATAGCAGTAGTAGTAGTAATAGTACTAGTAGTAGTAATAGTAGTAGTAGTAATAATAGCAGTAGTAGTAGTAATAGCAGTAGTAGTAATAATAGCAGTAGTAGTAATAATAGTAATAGCAGTAGTAATAATAGCAGTAGTAGTAGTAATAATAGCAGTAGTAGTAGTAATAGCAGTAGTAGTAGTAATAGCAGTAGTAGTAGTAATAGCAGTAGTAGTAAATATAGCAGTAGTAGTAATAATAGTAATAGCAGTAGTAATAATAGCAGTAGTAGTAGCATAGTTCATACAGCAGTTCAGTTTCAACTCTTTACTTTTCTCTTTAGTTCCTCTTTGCTCTGTGTAACTGCAGTTTCTGAACGCCTGAAAGGAAACTGAAACTCAGACAGTGAGTTCCACAGAAGTACTACACAGAAGTACTACGCAGAGGTACTACACAGAGGTACTACACAGAGGTACTACACAGAGGTACTACAGAGAGGTACTACAGAGGTACTACACAGAGGTACTACACAGAGGTACTACAGAGGTACTACACAGAGGTACTACACATAAGTACTACACAGAGGTACTACACAGAGGTACTACACAGAGGTACTACACAGAGGTACTACAGAGAGGTACTACAGAGGTACTACACAGAGGTACTACACAGAGGTACTACAGAGGTACTACACAGAGGTACTACACAGAGGTACTACAGAGGTACTACACAGAGGTACTACACAGAGGTACTACACAGAGGTACTACAGAGAGGTACTACACAGAGGTACTACACAGAAGTACTACACAGAGGTACTACACAGAGGTACTACAGAGGTACTACACAGAGGTACTACAGAGAGGTACTACAGAGGTACTACACAGAGGTACTACACAGAGGTACTACAGAGGTACTACACAGAAGTACTACAGAACTCCCTACCTTTGTTTCCTTCTTCCTTCCCTTTTGTCCTTCCTTGTCCCTTATTCATCCTTTCCTACCTTGGTGTCCTACCTCCTTTCCTTCCAGCTGACTCCTCCATCCTAGCCTCCTTAACTTTTCCCTCGTGTCCTTCCTTGTTTACCTGTATCCTTCCCTTATCTCCTTTCCTCACTTGTTGTCTTGTTTCCTACTCACTTTTCTCGTCTCCTCTGTCCTAGTTGCTTCATCTAGGAGACACCGTTGTCTCCTTGTCTCCTACCTTGTCCACCTGTATCCTTCCTCGTGCCCTACCTCCTTCCCTCGCTTGTTTACATCCCCCCTCGTCTCCTTCCCTTGCCCCCTTCTCTCTCCTCTGTGATAAAGCTCGGAGCTGAACACCCGCAGGCACCGGTTCCGCGAGAGCCCGGTTTAAGGGCCTCACGCGCGCGCACACGCACACCCCCGGGTCCCGGAGCTCACCGCCAGCCTCCGTTAAACCCTCGGTTACGTCCTCGGTGCGTCCTCGGCGCGTCCTCGGTGCGTCTGCGTCCCTGCGCCGCTCGCAGCTTTTCCCCGGAGCCGCGGCGGGGCCTCGGCGCGGCTGCGGCCGGGCTGAGGGGCTCTGGGGGCGGCCTGGGGCTCACGGCGCGGCGGCCTCCATGCTCCGGGTCTCCTCAGTGTTTTTCAAAGCCCAGACTCCGACGCCATGTTGTTGGCTCTGCGCCGCGGTGCATTCTGGGAAGCACACGGGTGACGTCACAAAGAGAGGCGTGGCCGGCCGCGGCGGGTGCGTTCACGGGCCGCTCAGAGTGAGGAGGCGTTTGCGGAACAGCGTTAAAGTCAGAACTCAGCAGTACTGCGCCGCGCTCTGGAGAAGAACTGTTACTGCAGAATAATATTACTGCAGTAAAAGTACTTCATACTTTTAGTTTTCTCTGCAGTGTTTCTTTTCTGCGTCTCAGCTGTGAATTTGATCTCTGATGTTGATTTTTTAAACACAAATCTAATCTTCCTGTTTCCTCTGGGACTGAATGTGAGACCTTGCTGCTGTTCAGAGACAGAAGTGTCCTCAAACATCACAGAAATATACACACATTCATATTTCTTCCACTTTTTTGTTTGCATTAATTCTTTAATCAACTTCTGCCCTGACCATAAAAAACAAATATTTAATATGTTCAGAATTGTATTTAATTTTATTTATTTTATCTTGGACATTTTGTCAGCAGTGAGCTCTCAGACGACAGAGACCTGCAGAGGCACAAATGTAAACTGTACAGGCAGCAAATACTCTGCTCCTCTGTAAGTTCAACCTGAGCTCAGCTGATGTTAAAATGACACTTGTTAGAACTTTTTGCTGCTCCTTGTGTACTGCACATTTGTGGCGCAGCGACAGAAAGAGGAGTCTGCAGAGACTGACAGTGCAATGACTGCATGAGGATCCTGCTGAAGGTCCCGGGACACTGCAGTGCAAGTCAGACGTTTGTAAACTGTGGTGTACGATCTCGTGCAGCTGTTATACGGCATTTTATTTATTCATTCATGTGCAGAGTCATGAGATTATGTAACTCTATCATACAAGCTCTGATCTGTCCCAGGATCAGCTCTGTTAGATTCACTTCTAAACTGTGGAGTCACTGGTGATCCTGCCTTTATCTCTAATACATACAATCTATCTCTTTTACTGTTATTATTATTACTATTATTATTATTACTGTTATTATTATTACTATTATTATTATTACTGTTATTATTATTACTATTATTATTATTACTATTATTATTATTACTGTTATTATTATTACTGTTATTATTATTACTATTATTATTATTACTGTTATTATTATTACTATTATTATTATTACTATTATTATTACTGTTATTATTATTACTATTATTATTATTACTATTATTATTATTACTATTATTATTACTGTTATTATTATTACTATTATTATTATTACTGTTATTATTATTACTATTATTATTATTACTATTATTATTATTACTGTTATTATTATTACTGTTATTATTATTACTATTATTATTATTACTGTTATTATTATTACTATTATTATTATTACTATTATTATTACTGTTATTATTATTACTATTATTATTATTACTGTTATTATTATTACTGTTATTATTATTACTATTATTATTATTACTGTTATTATTATTACTATTATTATTATTACTATTATTATTACTGTTATTATTATTACTATTATTATTATTACTGTTATTATTATTACTTATTATTATTATTACTATTATTATTACTGTTATTATCCTTGGGGGGGTGGACGGGTTGGTAGTGTGTTGAGGGTGGGAGGTCTGTTGTGCTCTGATATTGGTTACTTAATCTCGTCTTACTCGCGCCCCACTCCGCTCTATGGGGCCTAGCCTCTCACGTCCGCTTTCTGTCTTCTTCCGGAACGAAACGTTTAACTGTCTACCTCTCGGGGCTTATCCTCTTTGTAGTTAGTGGGGGAGAAA
>CM036246.1:36008231-36020376 GCA_020698575.1 Bostrychus sinensis | reverse complement strand
TCTGGTTAGTCCTGGTTTAGACCTGGTTTAGTCCTAGTTTAGACCTGGTTTAGACCTGGTTTAGTCCTGGTTTAGACCTGGTTTAGTCCTGGTTTAGTCCTGGTTTAGACCTGGTTTAGACCTGGTTTAGTCCTGGTTTAGTCCTGGTTTAGACCTGGTTTAGTCCTAGTTTAGTCCTGGTTTAGCCCTGGTTGAGTCCTGGTTTAGACCTGGTTTAGCCCTGGTTTAGACCTGGTTTAGTCCTGGTTTAGTCCTGGTTTAGTCCTGGTTTAGACCTGGTTTAGCCCTGGTTTAGACCTGGTTTAGTTCTGGTTTAGAACTGGTTTAGTCTTGGTTTACTTCTGGTTTAGTCCTGGTTTAGACCTGGTTTAGACCTGGTTTAGTCCTGGTTTCGTTCTGGTTTAGACCTGGTTTAGACCTGGTTTAGACCTGGTTTAGTCCTGGTTTCGTTCTGGTTTAGTCCTAGTTTAGACCTGGTTTAGACCTGGTTTAGTCCTGGTTTAGACCTTGTTTAGTCCTGGTTTAGTCCTGGTTTAGACCTGGTTTAGTCCTGGTTTAGTCCTGGTTTAGCCCTGGTTGAGTCCTGGTTTAGACCTGGTTTAGCCCTGGTTTAGACCTGGTTTAGCCCTGGTTTAGTCCTGATTTAGTCCTGGTTTAGTCCTGGTTTAGCCCTGGTTGAGTCCTGGTTTAGACCTGGTTGAGTCCTGGTTTAGACCTGGTTTAGCCCTGGTTGAGTCCTGGTTTAGACCTGGTTTTGTCCTGGTTTAGCCCTGGTTGAGTCCTGGTTTAGACCTGGTTTAGCCCTGGTTGAGTCCTGGTTTAGTCCTGGTTTAGCCCTGGTTGAGTCCTGGTTTAGACCTGGTTTAGTCCTGGTTTAGTCCTGGTTTAGTCCTGGTTTAGCCCTGGTTGAGTCCTGGTTTAGACCTGGTTTAGACCTGGTTTAGCCCTGGTTTAGTCCTGGTTTAGCCCTGGTTTAGTCCTGGTTTAGACCTGGTTTAGCCCTGGTTTAGTCCTGGTTTAGACCTGGTTTAGTCCTGGTTTAGTCCTGGTTTAGACCTGGTTTAGTCCTGGTTTAGACCTGGTTTAGTCCTGGTTTAGACCTGGTTTAGCCCTGGTTGAGTCCTGGTTTAGACCTGGTTTAGCCCTGGTTTAGACCTGGTTTAGTCCTGGTTTAGTCCTGGTTTAGCCCTGGTTTAGACCTGGTTTAGCCCTGGTTTAGACCTGGTTTAGTTCTGGTTTAGACCTGGTTTAGTCTTGGTTTAGTTCTGGTTTAGTCCTGGTTTAGACCTGGTTTAGACCTGGTTTAGTCCTGGTTTCGTTCTGGTTTAGTCCTAGTTTAGACCTGGTTTAGTCCTGGTTTAGACCTTGTTTAGTCCTGGTTTAGTCCTGGTTTAGTCCTGGTTTAGTCCTGGTTTAGCCCTGGTTGAGTCCTGGTTTAGACCTGGTTTAGCCCTGGTTTAGACCTGGTTTAGCCCTGGTTTAGTCCTGATTTAGTCCTGGTTTAGACCTGGTTTAGCCCTGGTTGAGTCCTGGTTTAGACCTGGTTGAGTCCTGGTTTAGACCTGGTTTAGCCCTGGTTTAGCCCTGGTTGAGTCCTGGTTTAGACCTGGTTTTGTCCTGGTTTAGTCCTGGTTTAGCCCTGGTTTAGTCCTGATTTAGTCCTGGTTTAGTCCTGGTTTAGTCCTGGTTTCGTTCTGGTTTAGACCTGGTTTAGACCTGGTTTGGACCTGGTTTAGTCCTGGTTTCGTTCTGGTTTAGTCCTAGTTTAGACCTGGTTTAGTCCTGGTTTAGACCTTGTTTAGTCCTGGTTTAGTCCTGGTTTAGACCTGGTTTAGTCCTGGTTTAGTCCTGGTTTAGCCCTGGTTGAGTCCTGGTTTAGACCTGGTTTAGCCCTGGTTTAGACCTGGTTTAGCCCTGGTTTAGTCCTGATTTAGTCCTGGTTTAGTCCTGGTTTAGCCCTGGTTGAGTCCTGGTTTAGACCTGGTTGAGTCCTGGTTTAGACCTGGTTTAGCCCTGGTTTAGCCCTGGTTGAGTTCTGGTTTAGACCTGGTTTTGTCCTGGTTTAGTCCTGGTTTAGCCCTGGTTGAGTCCTGGTTTAGACCTGGTTTAGCCCTGGTTTAGCCCTGGTTGAGTCCTGGTTTAGACCTGGTTTTGTCCTGGTTTAGTCCTGGTTTAGCCCTGGTTGAGTCCTGGTTTAGACCTGGTTTAGACCTGGTTTAGCCCTGGTTTAGTTCTGGTTTAGACCTGGTTTAGTCCTGGTTTAGTCCTGGTTTAGACCTGGTTTAGTCCTGGTTTAGACCTGGTTTAGTCCTGGTTTAGACCTGGTTTAGCCCTGGTTGAGTCCTGGTTTAGACCTGGTTTAGCCCTGGTTTAGACCTGGTTTATTCCTGGTTTAGTCCTGGTTTAGCCCTGGTTTAGACCTGGTTTAGCCCTGGTTTAGACCTGGTTTAGTTCTGGTTTAGACCTGGTTTAGTCTTGGTTTAGTTCTGGTTTAGTCCTGGTTTAGACCTGGTTTAGACCTGGTTTAGTCCTGGTTTCGTTCTGGTTTAGACCTGGTTTAGACCTGGTTTAGACCTGGTTTAGTCCTGTTTTCGTTCTGGTTTAGTCCTAGTTTAGACCTGGTTTAGTCCTGGTTTAGACCTTGTTTAGTCCTGGTTTAGTCCTGGTTTAGACCTGGTTTAGTCCTGGTTTAGTCCTGGTTTAGCCCTGGTTGAGTCCTGGTTTAGACCTGGTTTAGCCCTGGTTTAGACCTGGTTTAGCCCTGGTTTAGTCCTGATTTAGTCCTGGTTTAGTCCTGGTTTAGCCCTGGTTGAGTCCTGGTTTAGACCTGGTTGAGTCCTGGTTTAGACCTGGTTTAGTCCTGGTCTAGTCCTGGTTTAGTCCTGGTTTAGCCCTGGTTTAGACCTGCTTTAGTCCTGGTTTAGTCCTGGTTTAGCCCTGGTTGAGTCCTGGTTTAGACCTGGTTTAGCCCTTGTTTAGACTTGGTTTAGCCCTGGTTTAGACCTGGTTTAGTCCTGGTTTAGACCTGGTTTAGTCCTGGTCTAGTCCTGGTTTAGACCTGGTTTAGTCCTGGTTTAGTCCTGGTTTAGAACTGGTTTAGTCCTGGTTGAGTCCTGGTTTAGACCTGGTTTAGTCCTGGTCTAGTCCTGGTTTAGTCCTGGTTTAGCCCTGGTTTAGCCCTGGTTTAGACCTGGTTTAGCCCTGGTTTAGTCCTGATTTAGTCCTGGTTTAGTCCTGGTTTAGCCCTGGTTGAGTCCTGGTTTAGACCTGGTTGAGTCCTGGTTTAGACCTGGTTTAGCCCTGGTTTAGCCCTGGTTGAGTTCTGGTTTAGACCTGGTTTTGTCCTGGTTTAGTCCTGGTTTAGCCCTGGTTGAGTCCTGGTTTAGACCTGGTTTAGCCCTGGTTTAGCCCTGGTTGAGTCCTGGTTTAGACCTGGTTTAGTCCTGGTTTAGTCCTGGTTTAGCCCTGGTTGAGTCCTGGTTTAGACCTGGTTTAGACCTGGTTTAGCCCTGGTTTAGTTCTGGTTTAGACCTGGTTTAGTCCTGGTTTAGTCCTGGTTTAGACCTGGTTTAGTCCTGGTTTAGACCTGGTTTAGTCCTGGTTTAGACCTGGTTTAGCCCTGGTTGAGTCCTGGTTTAGACCTGGTTTAGCCCTGGTTTAGACCTGGTTTATTCCTGGTTTAGTCCTGGTTTAGCCCTGGTTTAGACCTGGTTTAGCCCTGGTTTAGACCTGGTTTAGTTCTGGTTTAGACCTGGTTTAGTCTTGGTTTAGTTCTGGTTTAGTCCTGGTTTAGACCTGGTTTAGACCTGGTTTAATCCTGGTTTCGTTCTGGTTTAGACCTGGTTTAGACCTGGTTTAGACCTGGTTTAGTCCTGGTTTCGTTCTGGTTTAGTCCTAGTTTAGACCTGGTTTAGTCCTGGTTTAGACCTTGTTTAGTCCTGGTTTAGTCCTGGTTTAGACCTGGTTTAGTCCTGGTTTAGTCCTGGTTTAGCCCTGGTTGAGTCCTGGTTTAGACCTGGTTTAGCCCTGGTTTAGACCTGGTTTAGCCCTGGTTTAGTCCTGATTTAGTCCTGGTTTAGTCCTGGTTTAGCCCTGGTTGAGTCCTGGTTTAGACCTGGTTGAGTCCTGGTTTAGACCTGGTTTAGTCCTGGTCTAGTCCTGGTTTAGTCCTGGTTTAGCCCTGGTTTAGACCTGCTTTAGTCCTGGTTTAGTCCTGGTTTAGCCCTGGTTGAGTCCTGGTTTAGACCTGGTTTAGCCCTTGTTTAGACTTGGTTTAGCCCTGGTTTAGACCTGGTTTAGTCCTGGTTTAGACCTGGTTTAGTCCTGGTCTAGTCCTGGTTTAGACCTGGTTTAGTCCTGGTTTAGTCCTGGTTTAGACCTGGTTTAGTCCTGGTTGAGTCCTGGTTTAGACCTGGTTTAGTCCTGGTTTAGTCCTGGTTTAGTCCTGGTTTAGCCCTGGTTTAGACCTGGTTTAGTCCTGGTTTAGTCCTGGTTTAGCCCTGGTTGAGTCCTGGTTTAGACCTGGTTTAGTCCTTGTTTAGACCTGGTTTAGACCTGGTTTAGTCCTGGTTTAGACCTGGTTTAGCCCTGGTTTAGTCCTGGTTTAGTGCTGGTTTAGACCTGGTTTAGACCTGGTTTAGTCCTGGTTTAGTCCTGGTTTAGACCTGGTTTAGTCCTAGTTTAGACCTGGTTTAGACCTGGTTTAGACCTGGTTTAGTCCTGGTTTAGTCCTGGTTTAGACCTGGTTTAGACCTGGTTTAGTCCTGGTTTAGTCCTGGTTTAGTCCTGGTTTAGACCTGGTTTAGTTCTGGTTGAGTCCTGGTTTAGACCTGGTTTAGCCCTGGTTGAGTCCTGGTTTAGTCCTGGTTTAGTCCTGGTTTAGCCCTGGTTTAGCCCTGGTTGAGTCCTGGTTTAGACCTGGTTTAGCCCTGGTTGAGTCCTGGTTTAGTTCTGGTTTAGTCCTGGTTTAGCCCTGGTTGAGTCCTGGTTTAGACCTGGTTTATCCCTGGTTTAGACCTGGTTTAGCCCTGGATGAGTCCTGGTTTAGCCCTGGTTTAGACCTGGTTTAGTCCTGGTTTAGTCCTGGTTTAGCCCTGGTTGAGTCCTGGTTTAGACCTGGTTTAGCCCTGGTTTAGTCCTGGTTTAGACCTGGTTTAGTCCTGGTTTAGTCCTGGTTTAGACCTGGTTTAGTTCTGGTTTAGACCTGGTTTAGTCCTGGTTTAGACCTGGTTTAGCCCTGGTTGAGTCCTGGTTTAGACCTGGTTTAGCCCTGGTTTAGACCTGGTTTAGTCCTGGTTTAGTCCTGGTTTAGCCCTGGTTTAGACCTGGTTTAGCCCTGGTTTAGACCTGGTTTAGTTCTGGTTTAGAACTGGTTTAGTCTTGGTTTAGTTCTGGTTTAGTCCTGGTTTAGACCTGGTTTAGACCTGGTTTAGTCCTGGTTTCGTTCTGGTTTAGACCTGGTTTAGACCTGGTTTAGACCTGGTTTAGTCCTGGTTTCGTTCTGGTTTAGTCCTAGTTTAGACCTGGTTTAGACCTGGTTTAGTCCTGGTTTAGACCTTGTTTAGTCCTGGTTTAGTCCTGGTTTAGACCTGGTTTAGTCCTGGTTTAGTCCTGGTTTAGCCCTGGTTGAGTCCTGGTTTAGACCTGGTTTAGCCCTGGTTTAGACCTGGTTTAGCCCTGGTTTAGTCCTGGTTTAGTCCTGGTTTAGCCCTGGTTGAGTCCTGGTTTAGACCTGGTTTTGTCCTGGTTTAGTCCTGGTTTAGCCCTGGTTGAGTCCTGGTTTAGACCTGGTTTAGCCCTGGTTGAGTCCTGGTTTAGTCCTGGTTTAGCCCTGGTTGAGTCCTGGTTTAGACCTGGTTTTGTCCTGGTTTAGTCCTGGTTTAGCCCTGGTTGAGTCCTGGTTTAGACCTGGTTTAGACCTGGTTTAGCCCTGGTTTAGTCCTGGTTTAGACCTGGTTTAGTCCTGGTTTAGTCCTGGTTTAGACCTGGTTTAGTCCTGGTTTAGACCTGGTTTAGTCCTGGTTTAGACCTGGTTTAGCCCTGGTTGAGTCCTGGTTTAGACCTGGTTTAGCCCTGGTTTAGACCTGGTTTAGCCCTGGTTTAGACCTGGTTTAGTTCTGGTTTAGACCTGGTTTAGTCTTGGTTTAGTTCTGGTTTAGTCCTGGTTTAGACCTGGTTTAGACCTGGTTTAGTCCTGGTTTCGTTCTGGTTTAGACCTGGTTTAGACCTGGTTTAGACCTGGTTTAGTCCTGGTTTCGTTCTGGTTTAGTCCTAGTTTAGACCTGGTTTAGTCCTGGTTTAGACCTTGTTTAGTCCTGGTTTAGTCCTGGTTTAGTCCTGGTTTAGTCCAGGTTTAGACCTGGTTTAGTCCAGGTTTAGACCTGGTTTAGACCTGGTTTAGCCCTGGTTTAGACCTGGTTTTGACCTAGTTTAGACCTGGTTTAGTCCTGGTTTAGACCTTGTTTAGTCCTGGTTTAGTCCTGGTTTAGTCCTGGTTTCGTTCTGGTTTAGACCTGGTTTAGACCTGGTTTAGACCTGGTTTAGTCCTGGTTTCGTTCTGGTTTAGTCCTAGTTTAGACCTGGTTTAGACCTGGTTTCGTTCTGGTTTAGTCCTAGTTTAGACCTGGTTTAGTCCTGGTTTAGACCTTGTTTAGTCCTGGTTTAGTCCTGGTTTAGTCCAGGTTTAGACCTGGTTTAGTCCAGGTTTAGACCTGGTTTAGACCTGGTTTAGCCCTGGTTTAGACCTGGTTTAGACCTGGACTTGGTCTCTCCTCAGAATCCTCGGGGAAGGAGCCGGACTGGAACTTCTGGAAGTATTTGGTGGATGCGGACGGCAGAGTGGTGGACGCCTGGGGCCCTCAGGTCTCGGTTCGAGAACTCAGACCTAGAATCCAAGAGATGGTCCGTAACGTCATCCTGAAGAGAAAAGACGAGTTATAGACCGAGACCAGGACTCTGACCAAGACCCGACCCAGACCTGATCCAGAAGGAGGTCCGCAATTTTTCACTCCTGAACCAGAACCAACTCAAAACCAAAACAAGTCCTCTGAAGATCCCGCGAACCCGAGACACAGCCGTCTGAGGGCCCGGTTTAATCCCGGGGCCAGTTACGGGGCCGCGTCCGCCAGTTGAGAAGCACTGGTTTATGGGAAATGGTGTTGTTTTGTGTTTAGACCTGGTTTTGTAACAGACTTTTTCTCAGCAGAGTCCCAGATAAAGGCCATGTTTCTGCAGTACTTACAGCTGTTCAGTGATTTCAGTGATTTTATTAAATTGTAAAGTGAAGTTTAAAAATCCCTGTTACTGATTTATCTTCGGTGTTTAGTTTATTTCCAAATCTTTTTTTAGAAATCTGTTGTTTTCTGATTGCACTGAAGATAAACGCGGCTGAAACCAAAGACTGAACGCCTGAAAGGCTCCGAGCAAACATTCATGTTCATTCAGATTAGAAATGAACAGTTCACAGTAATCTCAGCAGAGACTTCCCTCTCCCGGACACTTCTTGCTCCTGCTTCTCCCTCTTCCCAGACATCTCCTCTTGCACCTCTTGCAGTAGTATTAGACGTGGATATTTCTGTGCGTCTGGAGCATGTTTAATGTTTTGTGCAGATGGAGAAATAAACTGTGAGTGAAGACGAATGGCCCGAGTGTCTCAGTACCAGTAGTTTTATATACTACTAATATATACACTTATATTATATACTACTAATATATACACTTATATTATATACTACTGTTATATACTATTAATATATACACTTATATACTACTACTATATACACTTATATTATATACTACTAATATATACACTTATATTATATACTACTGTTATATACAATTAATATATACACTTATATACTACTACTATATACACTTATATAATATACAGGATTACTGGGTAACCAAAACTAAGCCATAGTTATAAAGTATTACAGGGTAATACAAGTCACTGGGTGACTACAGGTTACTGGGTAATACAAGTCACTGGGTGACTACAGGTTACTGGGTAATACAAGTCACTGGGTGACTACAGGTTACTGGGTAATACAAGTCACTGGGTGACTGTAGGTTACTGGGTAATACAAGTCACTGGGTGACTACAGGTTACTGGGTAATACAAGTCACTGGGTGACTACAGGTTACTGGGTAATACAAGTCACTGGGTGACTGTAGGTTACTGGGTAATACAAGTCACTGGGTGACTACAGGTTACTGGGTAATACAAGTCACTGGGTGACTATAGGTTACTGGGTAATACAAGTCACTGGGTGACTACAGGTTACTGGGTAATACAAGTCACTGGGTGACTGTAGGTTACTGGGTAATACAAGTCACTGGGTGACTACAGGTTACTGGGTAATACAAGTCACTGGGTGACTACAGGTTACTGGGTAATACAAGTCACTGGGTGACTACAGGTTACTGGGTAATACAAGTCACTGGGTGACTGTAGGTTACTGGGTAATACAAGTCACTGGGTGACTACAGGTTACTGGGTAATACAAGTCACTGGGTGACTGTAGGTTACTGGGTAATACAAGTCACTGGGTGACTACAGGTTACTGGGTAATACAAGTCACTGGGTGACTATAGGTTACTGGGTAACCTGAACAGAGTAAATATCTCAGAAAAGTCTGAGGGGCTTTACAGAGTGCACAACCATTATTCTAAGGGCAGTGTGAGAAGGACACAGTTGTGTTGCATTCACAGGGCCACAAGGCCAGCTTTGTCAAAGTTGCAGTGGGTTAAAGAAAAGGTTCAGTTTTTAGGCCATGACATTGCAGGAGAGGGAAAAGCCATCTCTTCTAAACGCATTGATGACATTCAGAATATTCACAAACTACTGACAAAAAGCAAATCATGTTTTTCCTGGGCATATGTTCTTACTGTAGACAGTGTATAATTAAAGGATAATTGTTGCCAAAAATCAATATATATAAAGTTTTAAGAATTTGCAAAAGTCTTCCGGAAGCACAAAATCACCAATATAAGCTATAGCGAGCTTCTCTGAGTTTGTTTGTTGTTTGTGTTCTCTGTTCTCTGTCTTTTTCTGTTTGTTCAGTGTCTTGTTGTTGGTTTAGATAATCTAATGAAGGAGAATAAAGAGTAACTGGAGGCAAATGATTATGTTTAGTGAAATGTAGAAGGTAAAGCTTCCTTAACAGGTTCACTCCCACCGACAACATTTGTTGCTGAAAAGAGATCTCTCACTTTTAAGTCTCTACTGTTTTTATTACATAGACCAAGCTGATATTAGTGAATATAGCACAACTGAGTTTTGAGAAATCTGGTGAGTTTCACATGATTGGGGTCAAAGGTCACATGACCACAGGTGTTTATTCACAAGGTTCACCTGGAGAGAAGCTCCGCCTCCGCCTTTGTCTGAAACAAAGGTTTAGACTCCTAACACCATTTATAATGTTGTTTCTCAGGAGAGTTTGGTCCTAGTCTCCCTACTGCTGTCTGGAAAGTATAAATTTGCATAATGGTCTTTATATGATTTTTATGGCTGGTTCAGAATTGGAGTTAAAGATTTTTTTTTCCTGCTTTAGGTCTCTCACTACTGTCATTATTTTGCTGAGATCTCGTGAGTTTGTGCTCACCTGGACTGCAGGTGGCCATACCTTTTATTCCTGACCTACTCCATGTTGTCCACACAGTTTTCCGTTTGCCTCCAGAGTCATTAACCCTCGCTCTGTGACCCAACAGTTCCACAGCATCCTGCCCTGAGTCTTGTTGTTATCTTAAGGCCATAGTCAGTCTGAGGACTACATTTAAAGATTAATAACAGCAAAATTCTGGTCAATTTACAAGCTCCGCCCCTCCTTGTCTGCATACGAGTGAGGCCACACCCCCTCCCTCCTGTCCTCCATACTGTCCCTCCCTCTCTCATCTTCTCTCCTACTCTCTCCCTTTCTTCTATCTCTCCTGCAACAGGGGCCCCTGCCTTCATGTGTATATGTGTTGTGTTGTGTGTATGTGTGTATATGTGTGTATATGTGTGTATATGTGTGTATATGTGTGTATATGTGTATATGTGTGTATATGTGTGTATATGTGTTGTGTTGTGTGTATATGTGTGTATGTGTGTATATGTGTGTATATGTGTGTATATGTGTGTATATGTGTTGTGTATATGTGTGTATGTGTGTATATGTGTGTATGTGTGTATATGTGTGTATATGTGTGTATGTGTGTATGTGTGTATGTGTGTATATGTGTGTATGTGTGTATATGTGTATATGTGTGTATATGTGTGTATATGTGTATATGTGTGTATATGTGTGTGTATGTGTATATGTGTGTGTATGTGTGTATGTGTGTATATGTGTATATGTGTGTGTATGTGTGTATGTGTGTATATGTGTGTATATGTGTGTATGTGTGTATATGTGTGTATATGTGTGTATGTGTGTATATGTGTGTATATGTGTGTATGTGTGTATATGTGTGTATATGTGTGTATATGTGTGTATATGAACTATCACCTAAAAGCAATACAAATGGAACAAAAGACTGAGCTGATACAAACCCAGATGGAACAATATGAAATATGGAACAAACACACTTCAGGAAAGTGTGTAACATTCAAGGAACTAAGGAAAATCCAAGGAAAATCCATGGATGTGGTAACGATAACACCTTTGGTAAATTATTTCAGGTTTCCTTATCATATTTGATGCTTTTTGTGCTGGCTATGTGAGTCTAACTTATTTCGCCAAATTACAACTTTACAAAAATCCATGCCTGATTTAAAATCAGAGATCATCTATGGTCCAGACTCCGGACCGTCCCAACAGGGGATGGCATTGTTTTGTGTGTCCTCTGTTTTCTCTCAGCAGGTCCCAGATGTTTACCAGAAACATGTTTGGTAAATGAATGGAGAGAGGAACACAGCGGTGACTCCCTCACAGGTGAGGACTGCTGTGAGAGATCACTGCTCCTGCCTCCGCTCTGGGAACAGAGATAACAAAAGAGGAAGGTGCTGAGGGGAAAACAGGCGCGGCCCAAAGCTTTGCACCATAACGTCTTGTATTCATAATTTACATAGTTTACCTGTATATTGCAATGCATTATGGGACAAAAAAAATGACAGTAAGTAAGAATGTTTTATACAGTAATATGTTGTGAGATTACAGCTAACTGTGATCTGACTGTGATCAGTGGTGGCTGGTTCTGAGCAGAGAGAAGTTTAATCTGGTGAGATCATTTTTTAGCTACAAAATAAACACGATAATTAACTTAGTGATTAAAATACCATGGTATTGGCACAATGCGGGAAATTCACAGCTACGGTTTTTGGACAAATACTTAAGCAGTTGTAAAATAGAACCATTGGATTTTTATTAAACACGACCAGCTCTGTTTTAACTCTGTTTCCAAAGTGGATAATTTTTAAGACAGTGAGACCTTTCGCCTAAAATGCTCATTTGGCGATGCTCCCAGAGAATCCTGTGACTTTGTAAGCCGCGAAATGGTTTTTGGTCTGTTTCTTTTATCGAACGCAGAAATAATTCCCCCGTCTTCCACCAACAATCCCGCTCTGCCATCGTGAGGACACGGTCGGGGCTCGGAGCAGCAGGTAACGCTGCGAGTTCATGGCACTCTCGTCTGCGCGAGGAGCGTTTGTTAAATGATTAGTTTCTGCTCTAATATAAGCTTAAGTTTCACGGCTTCGGCCCGAGCGCCAGCCACGCTCTATCTGGGGTTTATTGTTGTTGGCATAAACCTGAACGCCTTGTCCGCTCTCCCACTTCATCCCGCAGCCTTCATCAGAAAAAAAGGTTATTTCGTAACCACCTCCTGTCATTTCATCTCTCCCTGTCTCGATGTGGATCTTTCCTCCGCTCCATTACGCACGAGTGAGAAGCTGCGCTAAACTCAGACAGAACTAACTCCGCAGCGTCCAGCCGAGGACAGAGAGATGCGGAGTTAGCTTAATAACAGTTTTGTAAGGATTTGTTCATTTTGGGTTAAAGCATCAAAGAGGACGATGATTCAGAAGTGTAATCAGGTCAGAAGTTTATTCAGTAAAAACACAGTGAGGTTACAGTCAGCAGAGTGAGCGCGCTCCTAAAGAGGAGGGTTCTAAGTTTTTATATTCTGTCTGACGATGCCTGACGATCTCTGCAGAGCATTATCTTCT
>CM036246.1:35895731-35998231 GCA_020698575.1 Bostrychus sinensis | reverse complement strand
TCTCCTCATCTCTTCTCCTCTCCTCCCTCCTCCTCTCTCCTCTCTCCTCCTCTCTCCTCTCCTCCTCTCCTCCTCTCCTCTCTCCTCTTCCCTCCTCCTCTCTCCTCCTCTCCTCCTCTGTCCTCCTCTCCTCCTCCTCTCTCCTCTCCTCCCTCCTCCTCTCCTCCTCTCTCCTCTCTCCTCCTCTCCTCTCTCCTCTCCTCTCTCCTCCTCCCTCTTCCTCCCTCCTCCTCTGTCCTCCTCTCCTCCTCCTCTCTCCTCTCCTCTCTCCTCCTCCCTCCTCCTCTCCTCTCTCCTCCTCTCTCCTCCTCCCTCCTCCTCTCTCCTCTCTCATCTCCTCTCTCCTCCTCTCTCCTCTCCTCTCTCCTCCTCTCCTCTCCTCCTCCCTCCTCCTCTCTCCTCTTCTCTCCTCCTCCCTCCTCCTCTCTCCTCCTCTCTCCTCTCCTCCTCTCCTCTCTCCTCCTCTCCTCCTCCCTCCTCCTCTCTCCTCTTCTCTCCTCCTCTCCTCTCTCCTCTCTCCTCCTCTCCTCTCCTCCTCCCTCCTCCTCTTCTCTCCTCCTCCCTCCTCCTCTCTCCTCTCTCCTCCTCTCTCCTCCTCTCTCCTCTTCTCTCCTCCTCTCCTCTCTCCTCTCTCCTCCTCTCCTCTCCTCCTCCCTCCTCCTCTCTCCTCTTCTCTCCTCCTCCCTCCTCCTCTCTCCTCCTCTCTCCTCTCCTCCTCTCCTCTCTCCTCTCTCCTCCTCTCCTCTCCTCCTCCCTCCTCCTCTCTCCTCTTCTCTCCTCCTCCCTCCTCCTCTCTCCTCTCTCCTCCTCTCTCCTCTCCTCTCTCCTCCTCTCCTCTCCTCCTCTCTCCTCTTCTCTCCTCCTCTCCTCTCTCTTCTCTCCTCTCTCCTCTCCTCTCCTCTCTCCTCCTCCCTCCTCCTCTCTCCTCCTCTCCTCTCTCCTCTCCTTTCTCCTCCTCTCCTCCTCTCCTCTCTCCTCCCTCCTCCTCTCTCCTCTCCTCCTCTCCTCCTCCTCTCCTCCTCTCCTCTCTCCTCTCTCCTCCCTCCTCCTCTCTCCTCTCCTCCTCTCCTCTCTCCTCTCTCTTTATTTAATGAGGGCTGGAGACCTTAAAACACGTGACATGTGACAGGTGAGCCCAGGTGAGGCCGGGCGACGCCCGAAAACAAAAACATTCCTGGCTCCTCTGTGACTTTCAGAGAAGAATAAACGCTGTCATTAAACTCAATCAGGAGACGCACAACTGGTTTGATTTGTTTGCCATAAAAACAACACAACAATAAAACAAATTCTTCCAGAGGATGGGCCGCGTCTCTTTAGGTGAGACGCCTCGGGGGACAGGGACACGTCCTCTGTCCAACACGGACACACAGAACGTTCTGAGACGTTTAATGTTTCCACAGAACAGAGCCAGGTTTAACCCCTTCTGCCGTATGTCGCTAATTTGCATCGTACCGTTTAATCCACGACTGCTGCAGAAATAATGCGAGTTTTCCTTTGATGCTGTGTTCAGATTTACACGTGAGCTTACACAAACACAACTGCGTCCGTGTGTTCCACGCACAAGTTTGTCTCCACGCTCAAAAACAAGGTCAAACAGAAAACTTCATGAGTAAAGAGTGTTTTTGTTTCTTGTTTTCAAAGCGGTTCCTTTGTAAAGCATCAAAAGTTTATTTCCAAAGGTTTTGAGTATTTTGAACTGTGTTTACTGTTCTTTTATTCTAATCTGAACACATAAATGTTGGAAATAAACTCAGGCATTAAGGGGTCAAAACTCGGCACTCATGTTGTAACGAGTTCCAGTAAAAAGTTTTCACACAGCGCAGAGCGAGGACCTGATTCTGTTTTTAGTAAAACTCTGAGCAAGAGGATTCAGGGAAAGATAAAAAATATTTTTTGAGGGTTGAGTTCTGAGATTAAAGTCTCCTTACAAAACTTATATCACAGGGACTTGTGGCAGAGTGGTTAGCACTCCTGCCTCACAGCAAGGAGGTCCCAGGTTCAATTCCCAGACTGTGGGACTGCTGCTTTCTGTGTGGAGTCAGCCTCTAAAAACCTGAACAACAGATCTCAGCAGGAAAAGAAATTCTGAATCTCTATGGGATTTCCTGGTTGAATAAGGATAATAATAAAATAGTAGTAGTGGAGTCTAACTCACACACACAAAAAAAAAAAAAAAAAATTCAGAGCAGAAATCCATAGACATTTCAGCTTCAGTTTAAAATCTGATAAACAAGTTTGCTTCCATAGTATAAACTTTATTTTCTACCAGAAAAGTTTTTTAAATTAGAGATTGTCCTTATTTTGGTCCTAAACAGTTTTTATGACATGAAAAACAGAGAAAAGAGAAAAATGGCTTTGGTTTAGACCTGGTCCCATACTGTAGTGTGTGGTGTTGTTGTGTTGTGTGTTATTGTGTGGTTTTGTGTGGTGTTGTGTGGTGTTGTTCTTTTTTTGCGTTCCGTGCCAGGACACAGAGGTAAAACTGGTTTGAATAAAGCACTTCAGTAGAAAAAGTCCCAGAGAAGATCAGGAAGTGAGATTAAAGGCTTATGAACCGCAGCAGAACTGGTTCTGGACTTAATAAAGTATGATCATAATAAAGTATGATCATAATAAAGTATGATAATGACAGCTCAGCAGCACCTGAACGGCTGCAGGGTGTGAGCAGGATTAGCTCCAGTATTGAATACGGAGAATAACTGGTCGGTGAGGTTTAAGCTCTGTGTAATATCCAGATTCAAATCCTCCTGTGTACTCTAGTATTCTCTGTGCTACATTTGTATTTGTACATTTGTATTTGTTTTTGTAGTTGCACTGTAGGGGCTTCCCCAGCTGTGGCCGGTGTGACTGTCAGTGCGTGGGCCAGAGGCTCAGATTGGCCGCCACGCTTCCGTCAGTCTGCCCCAGGGCAGCTGTGAGTCACTTGTGGGAATTTTGTCTTGGGCTGTTTCCCTCAAACTGCAGCCATCACAAAACACATTTGTAAAGATCAACCATAAAGCGCAGTCACTATTATTACTTATTATTACTGAATAAAAGCTGATGGCCCGGCGCTGTGTTCAGATCTGCCCCGGACCACAGTGACCCAGCAGCTCGTCCCGCCCTGGTCTCTGCCTCAAAACGCTCAGGATGTTTGTGTCCACAGCTGGGCTCTGTGTCCTGCAGACAAACGCTTCTCTACAGAGTCTGGTTCTCCTTCCTCCTGGATGTGTTGCCAGGTCCTGGATGTGTTGCCAGGTCCTGGATGTGTTGCCAGGTCCTGGATGTGTTGCCAGGTCCTGGATGTGTTGCCAGGTCCTGGATGTGTTGCCAGGTCCTGGATGTGTTGCCAGGTTGGCTGTAGCAGAGCTTTGGACTCTCTCGGTGAAGTTCCCGAGTCACATGGGGCTGTTCTGATCCCAGATGCTCACATTCTGTGTTCAGTCACTAAAACAAACTCAGTGAGGACGTTTCCTCCTCAGAAACTGGTTCCAGAGTTAGCTGCAAACTCTTTTTGTCTCGGTTTGTCTTTGGCTCGAGTGCAGGCTGTGAGAGTTGACCTTTGACCTTTGTAAGCTTCTTGCGTAGGACTTTGTGCACTGTTGAAGGTGGAGCTGTAACTGTCTGCAGCAGGACGGATGGGATTAAAAACTTTGGTAACCACTGAGTACATACAACAAATCTGACTAAGATCTCAGCAATGCCTTTGTGGTGTATTTTTTTTTAATTGTTAAGAGACTTTATGGACTCCCTGTATTGCACTGAATATCCACAGAGGGCTTTGGTTTATCATTTATATTGTGTAGAGCAGGTTATGTTTTTATTTTATCTGAGCTTTATTTAACTGAAAGTCTCTGAGAGGACGCGCTCCTGCAGAGGTCACAGTGTGTCCAGCTCTAAAGTAAAAACACTTAGCTCTAAAAGCAGAAGTATGACTTCAGTGATGCACTGCAGGACCAGGATCCTGGCTCAGATTACTTTACCTGTGGTTTTTACATAGCCTCGAGTAAAGTAGTTTTGTTTTGTATTATTTCATTTATGCCCTAGTACATAGTGTGCAATTTAACATCAGAATAAAAGACAGAAGGGAAAACATATAAAATAATAAAGTAGCATGTACCCAGCAACCTAGATCTTTTTTTTACATTTTCATATAAAAACATTTCACCAAAGCTTTCCTAACAAACCATCTGCTCAGAAAGTAAAGTGCTTCAGGATAAGATTAAAAGTACTTAACCCTGTGTACTACATGTGTTTTTGTATCAGAGAAGACAGAAGCTGCCAGACCTGTTCTTTCAGCCGTTCACAGATTTGTTGTTTGTTGTTTTTGGGTGGGGCCTGATGCCGCAGGTCTCTGACAGAACCAGATTTTTTTAACCACATCTGCATCACATTCAGACTTATGCACGTTAGAGAAATGGAAACACAGAGGAGAGATGACGTCCAGGCTGTGACGCAGAGGAAGAAGTGACGCAGAGCTCAGACTGCCTCATGACGTCAGAGAGGAAGAGAGCGGGGAACCCTGCTCCATAAGATTCAACACTGATGATGTAACACCATACAGTAAACTTATATTCAATTTTCAATTCAGGTTTATTTGTGTGTCCCAGCATCACAACAAAAGTCTCCTCAAAGGCTTCACAAACAGTTGATCAAACATAAACACAATCAACACAAACAATAACTACACTAAACTAAACAGAGCCAGGTCACTCCTGTCCTTAGCCCCTTCTTCTCTTAAGGAAAAACTCCTAAAAAAAACCCAGCTACGGGAAAAAAGAAGAAACCTTATGGAGCCCATATTGAAGGAGAGATCCTCTCCCAGGACGGACAGGCAATGCATCAGGAGTTAGCTAACCCAGTCCCTGGAGCAGACTTTCCCAGGGGAGGCTGAGGAGTGTGGGCCCTCTGTAGTTGGGACACAGCTCCTGTCCCCTTCTTAAAAAGAGGGACCACCCCGGTCTGAGTCCAGAGGAACTGTCCCCGACCGCCACGCGATGCTGCAGAGACCAAGACCCACAACATCAGAGACCTGAGGGACTCAGGGAGGATTCTCCTCCACCCCCGGTGCCACTGAGGAGCTCTGTGACCTCAGAGACTTCAGCTCTGGTGAGGAGTCCACCTCTGAGCCTCAGCCTCTGCTTCCTCTGCAGAAGCTGGGACTGAGGAGATCCTCAAAGATTTCCTTCCACCTCCCGACAACCTCCTCACCTCCACAGTAAACAGTGTTGGTGAAGCACTGCTCCTCCTGAGGCAGCGGACGGTTGGCCAGAACCTCTCTGAGGCCAACCTCCTCCTCCTCCATGGCCAATAAAGTCTGACTAAACTTAAATTTGAAAAGCATGTCTAAGCTGCAGAGTAATCCTGGCTCCATCTGAGTTTTTATATCGTCAGAACCTCCAGAAAGTTGGAACACGCTGTTGAAGCCCTGACCTCCTGCAGCTGAACTAAGGCGAAACCTAAGAAAATAAGCACACAGCAAATCTGAGGGGTAGAAAAACTGGAGCCAAGCTAAAAATGTAAAAGTGTAACATTTTGGGAGTTGATTTCATTTGATTTGCGGAGCATTCTCTTACAGAGTTCTTCTGAGTGGGGTAATATTTGGGGGTTACTTGAGTGGGCGTTAAAGAGCGCCCCCTAACCCATAACCCCCTAAGGAGTTTTTACATTCTCCTTTTTTATTTTACTTCCAGCAGATAACTGAACATGGACATCCTTCTTGGTTAGTGAAACTACACATTTTGAAATAATTGCAATATTTCCTGCAGACATTTGTCATTTATTATTCTGTCTTATCATAAAACTTTAGTGTAACAGGTCATTTGTTGTTGTTGGTGTCCGTTATGGAGAAAGCCAGAATCAGTTCTTTTGTATTCGAATTTATCAGTCCAAAATTATATCTCAAAAGTTATCATTGTGCTTGTTTTTATTAATTAAGCAGAAAGCTAGAGGCACAAAGAATCAAAAAGGCAAGTGAAAAATCCTTAAAGCTGTTTACTTGCCTTATTAAAATGGTTTTATTAAAAATGATTTAACATTTAACTGTCCTTTGTTTCTTGTAGACGATGTCACTTTTGATAAAGGTTCATGTTTATTTTTCCTTAGTTTGTGAGATTTCAGATGAGCAGTGGTGGAAGTTTGACAAAGACCTTGCTAAGAAAACCAAAAGTTTAATCACATGCACAAAGGATGGTGTGGAATTTAGATACTGCTAAAAAAGTATTGTTTTGTTTGTACAGAGTATGTGTTTGATCTATGAATATAGCAAATGTTTTACTGAAAAATATAATTTGTGAATCGTATTTTTGTCTCATATTTATATTTTTATAAAGATTATCACACCAGTGTAGTGTTCTATGGTAACACTGAAAGAGTGCAGAAAAAAGAAACATTTTCAGGTGTGGTACTGTTTCACCTCAGCGGGGTTAATTCTAATACATAAAAAAGGGTCAATGATTTACTCCCAAAAAAGGGTCACTTTATATCCAGTTTCAGAGTAGATTTGATGATCCTACCTGAAAACTTAAAGGGTTGTCTTTAACTCCCACAGAGTTTAATCCTAAGTTGAAAATTTGCTGTTTATTTGTATAGCACCTTTTTCAGACAACAGTCACAAAGTGCTTCACAGTAAAAAGACATAATAAAATACAAAAACAAATACATAATAGGACAGTCAGTCAGCTGCTTACTCATCCAGGTGCCCCTCCTTCTTAAAGGTCAGGTGTTATTTATAAACAGGGTTTTGTGGCTCTGATGTGAAGAGGGCGTGATGCATTCTCCGAAAAACTCAACAAAGACAACAATAAGAACAAGTGTCCCTCCCAGAGCCACCTCAAGGGTTTAAAAAGAGCAGCGCTAACCCCGGAGTAACAGACAGGAGCAGCGTCCGTCAGCTCAGACCCAGGTACAAGACAGGAGTAACAGACAGGAGCAGCGTCCGTCAGCTCAGACCCAGGTACAAGACAGGAGTAACAGACAGGAGCAGCGTCCGTCAGCTCAGACCCAGGTACAGGTGTATCAGACGGTCAAACGCACAGGTACGAGACTAAATCTGGACCTGAAGACTCCAACGATGAAGACGTCTACACTGAAGCTGCTGTTTTCTCTGGCTTTAACTGTGGCTCTGTCCATCAACTCAGGTACATTATATTCTAGTTTAGACCTGGTTTAGTCCTGGTTTAGTCCTGGTTTAGACCTGGTTTAGACCTGGTTTAGTCCTGGTTTAGTCCTGGTTTAGACCTGGTTTATTCCTGGTTTAGACCTGGTTTAGACCTGGTTTATTCCTGGTTTAGACCTGGTTTAGACCTGGTTTAGTCCTGGTTTAGACCTGGTTTAGACCTGGTTTAGTCCTGGTTTAGTCTTGGTTTAGACCTCGTTTAGTCCTGGTTTAGACCTGGTTTAGACCTGGTTTAGTCCTGGTTTAGACCTGGTTTAGTCTTGGTTTAGACCTGGTTTAGTCCTGGTTTAGTCCTGGTTTAGACCTGGTTTAAACCTGGTTTAGACCTGGTTTAGTCTTGGTTTAGACCTCGTTTAGTCCTCGTTTAGACCTGGTTTAGACCTGGTTTAGTCCTGGTTTAGACCTGGTTTAGTCCTGGTTTAGACCTGGTTTAGACCTGGTTTAGACCTGGTTTAGTCCTGGTTTAGACCTGGTTTAGTCTTGGTTTAGACCTGGTTTAGTCCTCGTTTAGACCTGGTTTAGACCTGGTTTAGACCTGGTTTAGTCCTGGTTTAGACCTGGTTTAGACCTGGTTTAGTCCTGGTTTAGACCTGGTTTAGTCCTCGTTTAGACCTGGTTTAGTCCTCGTTTAGACCTGGTTTAGTCTTGGTTTAGTCCTGGTTTAGTCCTCGTTTAGACCTGGTTTAGACCTGGTTTAGACCTGGTTTAGACCTGGTTTAGTCCTGGTTTAGTTCTCGTTTAGACCTGGTTTAGACCTGGTTTAGACCTGGTTTAGACCTGGTTTAGACCTGGTTTAGTCTTGGTTTAGTCCTGGTTTAGTCCTCGTTTAGATCTGGTTTAGACCTGGTTTAGACCTGGTTTAGTCCTGGTTTAGTCTTGGTTTAGACCTGGTTTAGACCTGGTTTAGACCTGGTTTAGACCTGGTTTAGTCTTGGTTTAGTCTTGGTTTAGACCTGGTTTAGACCTGGTTTAGACCTGGTTTAGACCTGGTTTAGTCTTGGTTTAGTCCTGGTTTAGACCTGGTTTAGTCCTGGTTTAGTCCTCGTTTAGATCTGGTTTAGACCTGGTTTAGACCTGGTTTAGTCCTGGTTTAGTCTTGGTTTAGACCTGGTTTAGACCTGGTTTAGACCTGGTTTAGACCTGGTTTAGTCTTGGTTTAGTCCTGGTTTAGACCTGGTTTAGTCCTGGTTTAGTCCTCGTTTAGACCTGGTTTAGACCTCGTTTAGACCTGGTTTAGTCTTGGTTTAGTCTTGGTTTAGACCTGGTTTAGACCTGGTTTAGACCTGGTTTAGTCTTGGTTTAGTCCTGGTTTAGACCTGGTTTAGACCTGGTTTAGTCTTGGTTTAGTCCTGGTTTAGTCCTCGTTTAGATCTGGTTTAGACCTGGTTTAGACCTGGTTTAGTCCTGGTTTAGTCTTGGTTTAGACCTGGTTTAGACCTGGTTTAGACCTGGTTTAGACCTGGTTCAGACCTGGTTTAGACCTGGTTTAGACCTGGTTTAGTCTTGGTTTAGTCCTGGTTTAGTCCTCGTTTAGACCTGGTTTAGACCTGGTTTAGACCTGGTTTAGTCCTGGTTTAGTCTTGGTTTAGACCTGGTTTAGACCTGGTTTAGACCTGGTTTAGAACTAGTGCTAGTTCTTTATTTTGAGGACTGTGACCTAAGGAAACATTTTGTGGATGGTGGACCTCTAGCTTCTGTTTAAAATTATTAAAAACATAATATTTCTTGTTTTAATCCAAGTTCAGTTCTTTTTTTATTTCATAATGATCAAACATTAAATAAAACAGTAAATTAATAGACAGATAAATCTTTGAATGCACTGTATATTTTCTTTATGCTTTCTGTGAAATTATTAAAATGTATTTTAAAAACTGGACAGCTGAAAGGTTTTCCATAAATATAAGTTAGACATATTTATAATATGCTGGTTTACTGGTTTAGTCCTACTTTATTTTTATTATTAGTTTCACCCAGGTGTAGACCTATTTTTGACCTGGTTTAGTCCTGGTTTAGACCTGGTTTAGTCCTGGTTTAGTCCTGGTTTAGACCTGGTTTAGTCCTGGTTTAGTCCTGGTTTAGTCCTGGTTTAGACCTGGTTTAGACCTGGTTCAGTCCTGGTTTAGTCCTGGTTTAGACCTGGTTTAGTCCAGGTTTAGTCCTGGTTTAGACCTGGTTTAGTCCTGGTTTAACTTGGTCTTGTCTCTTGCAGCTGCTGGAATTGTTTGCACGGCTTGCTCAGACCCAAATGACTCCAGTTGTGCGTCGACAGTTCCTTTCACCTGCCCCAGTGACATAAACATGTGCGTCTCTGCCATCATTTTAGGTAACACTGTTCTTTATTTTAAATTTGCAGTTTTGTGTTAATAAAGCCATTACTCAGATACACATCCATACGAACAATCTGAGCTTAGAATAATATATCAACATCACTTCTAGTTCCACATGACACACTTGTATTAACTCATACAGTTTCTAACCTGTTTCTGTTCACAGCGACCGCAGGCGGGACTCAGACCACTCAGAAAGTAAAGGAACTGTGCTCCCTCCAGTCTCTGTCCAGCTGCAGGAACCCAGGACTTTTCAGTTGACATTGGAACTGCTAATGTTTTAGCAAAAGCAGTTTGCTGTAACACAGACAACTGTAACTCTGCCGACGCAGCCAGTGAGTGACTTTATTCTTCATGATTCTGTGTCAGGTTTGATTAACTTCACATTTATCCTTGAGGAAAATAATGGATTGGTTCAAACCTCACACACAAAGATTTGTAAAGTTTATGTATTTTCTATTTCTTTTATTTGACTGACTGTTGTTCTGTTCCAGCTCCAACGCCCCCTGCTGCTAGCACTAACAAATGCTACAGCTGTAACCCTTTCACCAATGCATGCACCCCAGGATTAACCTGCAACACTCTGGAGGCCAAATGCTTCTCATCGACAGGTCAGTGACACACAGGGCCTCACCACAGGGACCGGACACCTGCAGGGACCGGACTCCTGCAGGGGACTGGACACCTGCAGGGACAGCTGTGATATTAACTGTGTAATGTGTGTTCTCTGCAGTGACACCGTCAGGAGGCTCCTCCCCAGTCCCAGCTCACGGCTGTGCCTCCTCTAATCTGTGTGCTATGGCTCCATATTTATCTACCTCCCCTCTGCTAAAGAGCATCGGGACCATCAACCAGACTCCCACCTGCTGTGACACGGACAACTGCAATATTTATCCTCCTACTACTACTGCAGCCCCAACTACTACTACCACTACTACTACCACTACTACTACTACCACTACCACTACTACTACTACTACCAGTGAGTCTGACATATATGTCATATATGTCACAAATAAACCTTGGTCTGTTCGTCATTTAGGTCAGTCACAGTGAACGTTTGAACTTTTCTTTTGCACTACTCCAACAACAGCTGCTGCTTTATTCTTCCTCTACCAGAGGCCTGGGAGCTTGAGAGTTCTGCGCAGTATCTTTGCTGTTCCTAGGACTGAGTCTTCTGGACTGAGATGTCTGATGTTTTCCCTGGAATCTGCTGTAGCCACTCTTCCAGTTTGGGGGTTACTGCCCCGAGTGCTCTGATGACCACGGGCACCACTGTTGCCTTCACTTTCCAGGCCTTCTCCAGTTCTTCTTTGAGGCCTTGGTATTTCTTTAGTTTCTCATGTTCCTCTTTCCTGATGTTATAATCACTTGGTATTGCGATGTCAACCACAGCGGCTTCCTCTGCTGTTTGTCCATCACCACAATGTCCGCTTGGTTCCATTACCGTTCTGTCTGGATCTGGAAGTCCCACAGGATCTTAGCTCAGTCGCTCTCTATCACCCTCTGCACAGATGTTCCTGTACACTATCCTCTGCACAGATGTTCCTGTACACTATCCTCTGCACAGATGTTCCTGTACACTCTCCTCTGCACAGATGTTCCTGTACACTCTCCTCTGCACAGATGTTCCTGTACACTATACCAGCCACTTGGTTATGACGCTCCATGTATGCTTTCCCTGCCAGCATCTTACAGCCTGCAGTTATGTGCTGGATTGTCTCAGGTCTGCACCTGGGGTCTTGTCTTGTGTAGATCTGGGCCTCTCTGGTGCTCAAGGCCTGCTCCTGTGCAGCCATGATCAGTGCCTCTGTGCTGTCCTTCAGTTCTTTCTAGCCATTGGTAGGATTTCTTGATGTCAGCCACTTCAGTTATCTGTCGGTGGTACATCCCATGTAGGGGCTTTTCCTCCCATCATGGTTCCTCCAGCACCTCGTCCTCTGTTTTCTGCCTGAGACATTCACTGAGCACTTTGTCCTGAGGCTATCTTCCTGATGTAGTCAAGGATCTTGGATGTTTGATCCTGGACAGTGGTTCTGACTCTCACCAGTCCTCTGCCTCCTTCCTTGGGCTTAGTGTACAGTCTCAGGGCTGGATTTGGGGTGAAACCCTCCATGCATGGTTAGGAGCTCCAATGACCGGCAGGGCATAGCTGTTGATTGCCCGGACCTTGTTCTTGCCATTGAGCCGACTCCTTAGGACCTGCCTCACTCGTTGGAGATATTTGGCTGTGGCCATTTGCTTGTTGGATTCCAAGGTACTTGTAGCTGTCCGCAGTGTCTGTTATTCTGCCGTCTGGACGACCTTCCCTCTCTTTGTCACCATCCGCCCACACTTCTCCAGTCCCAATGACATTCTGATGTCATTGCTGTAGATCCTGGTTGTGTGGATCAGTGAGTCTTGTGTGGATCAGTGAGTCTTGTGTGGATCAGTGAGTCAATGTCTCTCTCGCTCTTGGCGTACAGCTTGATATCATCCATGTAGAGGAGGTGACTGATGGTGGCCCCGTTCCTGAGTCGGTACCCATAGCCAGTCTTGGTGATTATCTGGCTGAGGGGGTTCAGACCTCTGCAGGACAACAGTGGGGACGGAGCATCTCCTTGGTATGTCCCACATTTGATGGACACTTGTGCAGTTGGCCTCAAGGGTGGTCTTCCACTGCCACATCGAGTTTTCAATGAAGGCTCTTAGAGTCCTGTTGATGTTATACATCTCCAAGCATCCCATGATCCATGTGTGTGGCATTGAGGCAGAGGCTTTCTTGTAATCAATCCAGGCGGTGCACAGATTAGTGTGTCTGGCTTTACAGTCCTGAGCAACCGTTCTATCTACCAGCAGCTGGTGTTTAGCTCCTCTGGTGTTTTTACCAATGCCCTTCTGTGCTGTGCTCATGTATTGATCCATGTGCCCACTTATCTTAGTCACTATGATGCCTGACATGAGCTTCCATGTGGTGGGGAGACAGGTTATTGGTCGATAGTTGGATGGGGCCGTTCCCCTCAGGGGATCCTTCTGGATCAGGATTGTCCGGCCTTCAGTTAGCCATTCAGGGTGGGTCCCATCCTTTAGCAGCTGGTTCATTTGTGCTGCCAGGCGCTCATGGAGTGAAGTTAGCTTTTTCAGCCAGTAGCAGGCCCTGGTGCTGTCCATTATATATTATAATGTAATGCTATAGATAATCGGGATATCTGAAAAGTTGCAGTGATTTTCTTGCAATTTTGCTTGGAACTTTTTCATGATTTTTAACTGTTTTCTCCAGCTCCAACCACTACCACAACTACAACTGCTCCCACGACTACTACTACTGCTGCTGCAGGTACAGAATACAATGATAACAAAACTATAACATGTTCTAAAACATGCAGTGTAATTTCAGGTCATATTAAAGATTGTGTTTTTGGTTTTAACTTTGTGTTGCAGCCACCACTGCCTCCTCAGCCGTGTCTCTGCTGCCTCTGGCTCTGCTCCACGCTCTCGGACTCATCCTCGTCCTTCTCTTTTAAACCTCTCTCCATTCAGTCAGACACAAATATTATCAATTACATTTGTCATGTTTTATTTTTCCAAACTTCTACTGTATCACTGTTATGACCAGGCCCTGCTGTGTGACACTGTGAACCTGTAGAAACACCTTTTTAAATCCGAAGTATTTTAAATCCATCTTTCACTGGCACCAGTTCATGGTGTCTGCTCCTGTCTCTTTCTCCGAATTAATGAAGAAGCTCATTTACAATGTTTTTTAATGTTTTGAGGCAGGTAAATGATCTGTTCACCTGCAAAGCCGAGGTGAAGGTAATTCTGTTGCACTTAAAACAACATTAAAAACACATTTACTTTATATTTTTTAAATAATTTCATAATTACATTTTTATGCACATGTCTAAATTACCTGTGCACTGTAATAAAGACTAAAATTAAATGAAACCTTTGTCTGAGTTTTAATGGTGGACCCTTTTGGGAGCTTTGGACTTTTAGAAAACTGGACAGCTGAATGGTGAAAAAACAGTAATAACAGTTTTCCTAAAACATGGGTATATATATTATTATTATTTTGAAAGTTGATCAAATATTTACATGATGTAATGTATAATAACCAGATGTTTATAGGAAGAAACAATGACTATAAAATATATATTTTATATAAAAGGTTAACAAAAAAGGTTGCATTAACACGAAAGGTTTAGGCAGAACACAACTAGAACCACACAGTCACAAGTCTCAGGAAAACAGAATAATTATATATCTATGAAATATTTATCTCACCTTTACCTTCACCTCACTATCTGTATATGGGAATGTTGCAGTATTAGCAGTAGTAGTAGTTTTTTTTTTATTTTTACTTTATTTAACCTTTGTTTAACCAAAACCTCAATGAGATTAAAAATCTCTTTTTTCAAGAGCGTCCTGGCCAAGACAGCAGCTCATATAAACGTTATAACAAACAATAACAGACACTCAGAACCTTGTACAATACCTCACCTGTGTGACCTCACCTGTGTGACCTCACCTGTATGACCTCACCTGTGTGACCTCACCTGTGTGACCTCACCTGTGTGACCTCACCTGTGTGACCTCACCTGTATGACCTCACCTGTGTGACCTCACCTGTGTGACCTCACCTGTATGACCTCACCTGTGTGACCTCACCTGTATGACCTCACCTGTGTGACCTCACCTGTGTGACCTCACCTGTATGACCTCACCTGTGTGACCTCACCTGTGTGACCTGTGTGACCTCACCTGTGTGACCTCACCTGTATGACCTCACCTGTGTGACCTCACCTGTGTGACCTCACCTGTATGACCTCACCTGTGTGACCTCACCTGTGTGACCTCACCTGTGTGACCTCACCTGTATGACCTCACCTGTGTGACCTCACCTGTATGACCTCACCTGTATGACCTCACCTGTGTGACCTCACCTGTATGACCTCACCTGTGTGACCTCACCTGTGTGACCTCACCTGTGTGACCTCACCTGTATGACCTCACCTGTGTGACCTCACCTGTATGACCTCACCTGTGTGACCTGTGTGACCTCACCTGTATGACCTCACCTGTGTGACCTCACCTGTATGACCTCACCTGTATGACCTCACCTGTGTGACCTCACCTGTATGACCTCACCTGTGTGACCTGTGTGACCTCACCTGTATGACCTCACCTGTGTGACCTCACCTGTATGACCTCACCTGTGTGACCTCACCTGTGTGACCTCACCTGTGTGACCTCACCTGTGTGACCTCACCTGTATGACCTCACCTGTGTGACCTCACCTGTGTGACCTCACCTGTATGACCTCACCTGTGTGACCTCACCTGTGTGACCTCACCTGTATGACCTCACCTGTGTGACCTCACCTGTATGACCTCACCTGTGTGACCTCACCTGTGTGACCTCACCTGTATGACCTCACCTGTGTGACCTCACCTGTGTGACCTCACCTGTATGACCTCACCTGTGTGACCTCACCTGTATGACCTCACCTGTGTGACCTCACCTGTGTGACCTGTGTGACCTCACCTGTATGACCTCACCTGTGTGACCTCACCTGTGTGACCTCACCTGTATGACCTCACCTGTGTGACCTCACCTGTATGACCTCACCTGTGTGACCTCACCTGTATGACCTCACCTGTGTGACCTCACCTGTATGACCTCACCTGTGTGACCTCACCTGTGTGACCTGTGTGACCTCACCTGTGTGACCTCACCTGTATGACCTCACCTGTGTGACCTCACCTGTGTGACCTCACCTGTATGACCTCACCTGTGTGACCTCACCTGTATGACCTCACCTGTGTGACCTCACCTGTGTGACCTCACCTGTATGACCTCACCTGTGTGACCTCACCTGTGTGACCTCACCTGTGTGACCTCACCTGTATGACCTCACCTGTGTGACCTCACCTGTATGACCTCACCTGTATGACCTCACCTGTGTGACCTCACCTGTATGACCTCACCTGTGTGACCTCACCTGTGTGACCTCACCTGTATGACCTCACCTGTGTGACCTCACCTGTGTGACCTCACCTGTATGACCTCACCTGTGTGACCTCACCTGTATGACCTCACCTGTGTGACCTGTGTGACCTCACCTGTATGACCTCACCTGTGTGACCTGTGTGACCTCACCTGTGTGACCTCACCTGTGTGACCTCACCTGTATGACCTCACCTGTGTGACCTCACCTGTGTGACCTCACCTGTATGACCTCACCTGTGTGACCTCACCTGTATGACCTCACCTGTATGACCTCACCTGTGTGACCTGTTTGCTTGTCCCAGTCCTGTGGATGCCAGGTGGGGGGTGTTTTCTGCCATGCAGCCCCACATTTACCGTCCAGTCCCCTTTGCCCCTCCCCTCTCGCGGCGGGGGCGGAGTCAGGAACACCTGGCTGCTGCTGTCCCGTCAGAACACAGTAAGACCTAATGATCCTGAACAGTAACAGTACAAACCTACACGTGATGGACTGGGGCGAGTTCTGAGTCCACACACGAGTTCTGCTCTCGCCAAGCTTCAAGTCATTTTTTTGTTTGATGACAATCGAGCTGTTCCTGAGGAGACAGCATCATACACAGCTCTGAAATGGTACCTGCAGGAATAAAGACGCGATCCGAAGCACACGTTACTTTCTCACAATATTTCAGCTGCGTTATTATAAAAGCAACACAAAACATGAGTCCAGACTTATTGTTTGTTTGTTCTTTCTGGGACTTGGCGCCCCCTGCTGTGGAGGACGTCCATGACGGTCTCTGACAGCTGTCAGTCCCAGGACCAGGCCTCGCGCCTCCCTCAGTTCAGGGAGTCAGGCCTGGGCCAGGCCTGAGTTACTCTTTAAAAACCAAGTTCAGATGACTGCTTTTTAAACCTTTTGTTGCGACGCAATTACCCTGGATGAGTGAGAATCTTCACAGACAAGTCAAGACCGCAATAAATAATATTGAATAAGAAATTAGTAAAACTGATCGTAGTATTAATAATTTCCATCACATTATTATTATGCACATTTTGATGTATCACACGAGAAATAAGCGATGGAAACACAACATTTTGCTCAGTTCAGGTGGATTTGTGTGAAAAACAGGTAATGTGAATTATGGCCGATGGAAACGCAAAAGTCTGATGTAGCCGACAAATAATACATCCATAATCACAGTATAATCTCTATATTCTGTGTTTTCTCCTGTTCTTTTCTGCTTGACACCTTCATAAAAACTGAAGCGGAGACACACAGGGAAACTTTATGTAGGTCCAGGGTTAAAGTGATGCAGGACTTTAGGGTGAACCTCCGCTCATAGCTCACTTTAGTGCAGAGCAGCAGGGGGAGGCAGCAGAGTTCATTTATGAGATCTGTAATGTTGCACGCTTGAAATGAATAACAGCAATAACAGCAATAGACCCCCAGCAGTACAAAACAGCAGTAGTGTAGACTTGTGTAGTTTTTGGATTAAGTTAGATTGAAGCAAAAAGAAAAACAGCAAGGCCAACTTACGTCAATGCACAAGGTCCTTAGTTCAGCTCAGAGACGCACACGAGCCTGGACACTGCGTCACTCCCCCTCCACAGGCAGCGCGTTCCCTTAAAATACCCAGGCCGGCGGTCACATGATCGAGTACTTCCAGGTTAATAATACAGTATAATAAAAACACAGTGGATATGTAACATTAGCAGAATGATTGAATAAATATTAATTTACAGTGTACTATTGAATATTTCTACATAGCTTTGCGTATTACCAATAAACTTATATTTTGATGAACTACTGCTAAGGTTAATAACGCTTCAACATTAGTAATAATAATACTTTGGTTTTATGTGATGTTTTTCTTCTTTCACTCTAAGGTCGCTCTACTCTTAGGTGCAGTCCAAATATGGCACAAATAATGAGCTGCTACAAAGTTCTCAGAGCCAAGGCTGCAGGGGGCGCTGCTGTCGATGGTGGGGAGACTCTGCAGAAACGGAGAACTTTTTGTGGCCCTGCCCTATGCACGAAAAGTTACTCGAAGCCAAGAAGATAATGCTCTGCAGAGATCGTCAGGCATCGTCAGACAGAATATAAAAACTTAGAACCCTCCTCTTTAGGAGCGCGCTCACTCTGCTGACTGTAACCTCACTGTGTTTTTACTGAATAAACTGATGCTTTAACCCAAAATGAACAAATCCTTACAAGTAAAGTAGTGCTGTAGAAAAAACAAAGTGTTATACAAGTAAAAAGAAATCACAGGGCTAACTCCAAACTTACCCTGAACTTCAGTCTTAATGTGCGCAGTTCTAAATCGCTGCACATGAATGTGATTCTCTGTGACGACCCTGTAAAGGAGCAGCCGAAAGATACAAAAACAAAGCCTTTCAGTAATTCACTGGCTCAACTTTGTAAACAAGTGTTCAGTAAAGGAGGAGTGTAATTTTTAGAGTTTAGAGGTGTAAAAATAAAGAAACTACTCCATCACAGATCCAAAGCTGTGTAGCAGAAAGGGTTCATATAAAGTTCACACATCATGGATCAAAATAGTGCGCTGTAAGTGTAAGACCTGTTCTTTTCGTTCAGTCATCACTGCGTCGAGCCCACGCCCAGAAACCACAAACAAACGCAGCCGGTCTTCCTCCCGTCCTCTGCTGAGTCTCTGACAGAACCAGATTTTTTTAACCACATCTGCATCACATTCAGACTTATGCACGTTAGAGAAATGGAAACACAGCGGAGAGATGACGTCCAGGCTGTGACGCAGAGGAAGAAGTGACGCAGAGCTCAGACTGCCTCATGACGTCAGAGAGGAAGAGAGCGGGGAACCCTGCACAGTGGCAGAGTGGTTAGCCTGCCACCTGCTGTCTCTCAGTGAGGAGGAGGTTGTGGGTTTGACTCCCTGTGTTACTGTGGGTTCTCTCGCCTCTTCCTCCCACCGTCCGAACACCTGCAAGTACGGCAGAACTGCAGACTCTGAATGTCCTGTTAAGAACGCTTTCTGCCATCTTCACTTCTCACTTTACCTTTTGTTTTAATTTTTTCTGAGGAAAAACAAATGGGGGAAGTAGAAAAAGACAATTTTTTTTTTTTTGTCTTCTGAGAGGAAAAACTTCCAGGTGCACAGGTTATAACAGGTTATAGGTGTTATGTGTGTTTTGTGAGAGTGAACGGCCGTCTGTCAGCGGCTGTCTAAGCCTCAGACCTGAGCCTCTCCGGTCCACGGTGAACCCCGCCTCAGGTCCGTGGCAGCGGGACAAGAGGACAACCCTCGTACGGACTGTGTTTGTTTCTACAGAAGCAGCGCCATGGGCTCCCACTCATGTTTTAAAGTCTGTTTACAAATAAAAATGAAGTGGTAACTCCCGTGATCCAACCATGGCCACTTTAGGTCTAAAATTAAACTGAGCACCGGCATCAAAGCACAAAAATAGTCAAAGTTTCACCAAGGTTTCAGTGCAATTAAACATTAGGTATTTTTAATAAACAGGTTTTATTATTGTTTACTGTGAGCTGACAGCAACAGGGCGTGATGCATTCTTCAAAGATGAATTAAGAAAGACTTAAAGAGACGTAAAGAATTCAACCATCGTCAGAACAACTGTCCCTCCCAGAGCCACCTCCAGGGTTTAAAAAGAGCAGCGCTAACCCCGGAGTAACAGACAGGAGCAGCGTCCGTCAGCTCAGACCCAGGTACAAGACAGGAGTAACAGACAGGAGCAGCGACCGTCAGCTCAGACCCAGGTACAAGACAGGAGTAACAGACAGGAGCAGCGTCCGTCAGCTCAGACCCAGGTACAAGACAGGAGTAACAGACAGGAGCAGCGTCCGTCAGCTCAGACCCAGGTACAAGACAGGAGTAACAGACAGGAGCAGCGTCCGTCAGCTCAGACCCAGGTACAGGTGTATCAGACGGTCAAACGCACAGGTACGAGACTAAATCTGGACCTGAAGACTCCAACGATGAAGACGTCTACACTGAAGCTGCTGTTTTCTCTGGCTTTAACTGTGGCTCTGTCCATCAACTCAGGTACATTATATTCTAGTTTAGACCTGGTTTAGTCCTGGTTTAGTCCTGGTTTAGACCTGGTTTAGACCTGGTTTAGACCTGGTTTAGTCCTGGTTTAGACCTGGTTTAGTCCTCGTTTAGAACTGGTTTAGTCCTGGTTTAGAACTGGTTTAGACCTGGTTTAGACCTGGTTTAGTCCTGGTTTAGTCCTGGTTTAGTCCTGGTTTAGACCTGGTTGAGTCCTGGTTTAGACCTGGTTTAGACCTGGTTTAGACCTGGTTTAGTCTTGGTTTAGACCTGGTTTAGACCTGGTTTAGTCCTGGTTTAGACCTGGTATTAGTCCTGGTTTAGTCCTGGTTTAGTCCTGGTTTAGTCCTGGTTTAGACCTGGTTTAGTCCTGGTTTAGTCCTGGTTTAGTCCTGGTTTAGACCTGGTTTAGTCCTGGTTTAGTCCTGGTTTAGACCTGGTTTAGTCCTGGTTTAGACCTGGTTTAGACCTGGTTTAGTCCTGGTTTAGACCTGGTTTAGTCCTGGTTTAGTCCTGGTTTAGTCCTGGTTTAGTCCTGGTTTAGACCTGGTTTAGTCCTGGTTTAGACCTGGTTTAGTCCTGGTTTAGTCCTGGTTTAGTCCTGGTTTAGACCTGGTTTAGTCCTGGTTTAGACCTGGTTTAGTCCTGGTTTAACTCGGTCTTGTCTCTTGCAGCTGCTGGAATTGTTTGCACGGCTTGCTCAGACCCAAATGACTCCAGTTGTGCGTCGACAGTTCCTTTCACCTGCCCCAGTGACATAAACATGTGCGTCTCTATCACCATTTTAGGTAACACTGTTCTTTATTTTACTGTTGTCCATTTAAATTTGCAGTTTTGTGTTAATAAAGCCATTACTCAGATACACATCCATACGAACAATCTGAGCTTAGAATAATATATCAACATCACTTCTAGTTCCACATGACACACTTGTATTAACTCATACAGTTTCTAACCTGTTTCTGTTCACAGCAACCGCAGGCGGGACTCAGACCACTCAGAAAGTAAGGAACTGTGCTCCCTCCAGTCTCTGTCCAGCTGCAGGAACCCAGGACTTTTCAGTTAACATTGGAACTGCTAATGTTTTAGCAAAAGCAGTTTGCTGTAACACAGACAACTGTAACTCTGCCGACTTACCCAGTGAGTGACTTTATTCTTCATGATTCTGTGTCAGGTTTGATTAACTTCACATTTATCTTTGAGGAAAATAATGGATTGGTTCAAACCTCACACACAAAGATTTGTAAAGTTCATGTATTTTCTATTTCTTTTATTTGACTGACTGTTGTTCTGTTCCAGCTCCGACGACCCCTGCTGCTGGCTCAAACCAATGCTACAGCTGTAACCCTTTCACCAGTTCATGCAGCCCAGGATTAACCTGCAACGCTCTGGAGGACAACTGCTTCTCAACGACAGGTCAGTGACACACAGGGCCTCACCACAGGGACTGGACACCTGCAGGGACCGGACACCTGCAGGGACCGGACACCTGCAGGGACCAGACACCTGCAGGGACCGGACACCTGCAGGGACTGGACACCTGCAGGGACCGGACACCTGCAGGGACAGGACACCTGCAAGGACCAGACACCTGCAGGGACCGGACACCTGCAGGGACAGGACACCTGCAGGGACAGGACACCTGCAGGGACAGGACACCTGCAGGGACCGGACACCTGCAGGGACAGGACACCTGCAGGGACAGGACACCTGCAAGGACCAGACTCCTGCGGGGACCGGACACCTGCAGGGACCGGACTCCTGCAGGGACAGGACACCTGCAGGGACAGGACACCTGCAGGGACCGGACTCCTGCAGGGACTGGACACCTGCAGGGACAGCTGTGATATTAACTGTGTAATGTGTGTTCTCTGCAGTGACGTCAGGAGGCTCCTCAGGCCCAGTTTACGGCTGTGTCTCCTCTAATCTGTGTTCTCTGGCTCAGTATTTCGAGCCTCTGTTTTCGAGCATCGGGACCATCAACGAAGCTCCCTCCTGCTGTACCGAGCCCAACTGCAATGCTCCTCCTACTACTCCAGCCCCAACGACTACTACTACTACTCCAGCCCCAACTACGACCACCACTACTCCAGCCCCAACTACTACTACCACTCCAGCCCCAACTACTACTACTACTACTCCAGCCCCAACGACTACTACCACTACTCCAGCCCCAACGACTACTACTACTACTCCAGCCCCAACTACTACTACTACTACTCCAGCCCCAACTACTACTACTACTACTCCAGCCCCAACTACGACCACCACTACTCCAGCCCCAACTACTACTACCACTCCAGCCCCAACTACTACTACTACTACTCCAGCCCCAACTACTACTACTACTACTCCAGCCCCAACGACTACTACTACTACTACAGCCCCAACGACTACTACTACTACTCCAGCCCCAACTACTACTACTACTACTCCAGCCCCAACTACTACTACTACTACTCCAGCCCCAACTACTACTACTACTCCAGCCCCAACTACTACTACTACTACTGCAGCCCCTACTACGACTACTACTACTCCAGCCCCAACTACTACTACTACTACTGCAGCCCCTACTACTACTACTACTACTACTCCAGCCCCAACTACTACTACTACTACTGCAGCCCCTACTACTACTACTACTACTACTCCAGCCCCAACTACTACTACTACTACTGCAGCCCCTACTACGACTACTACTACTCCAGCCCCAACTACTACTACTACTACTGCTGCTGCAGGTACAGAATACAATGATAACAAAACTATAACATGTTCTAAAACATGCAGTGTAATTTCAGGTCATATTAAAGATTGTGTTTTTGGTTTTAACTTTGTGTTGCAGCCACCACTGCCTCCTCAGCCGTGTCTCTGCTGCCTCTGGCTCTGCTCCACGCTCTCGGACTCATCCTCGTCCTTCTCTTTTAAACCTCTCTCCATTCAGTCAGACACAAATATTATCAATTACATTTGTCATGTTTTATTTTTCCAAACTTCTACTGTATCACTGTTATGACCAGGCCCTGCTGTGTGACACTGGAACATCCTCTGTGTGGAAGATTTAGTTGAACAGTAATCTGGTTTTAGAAGTGGCCCCTTTGGTCTCTGCTCCTGTTTGTTTCTCCAAACTAAAGACCCGCAGATCTCTGTTACACCTCACTATACTCGAACTTTGAATGTGTGTACTGTAATATGAAGCGTTGGAATGATCTGTTCCCCTGTGAGGCCTGTGACTTTGAGGCCGAGGGGAAATTCTGTGGCATTGATTTATTTAGAATGTTATAAATGTAAACAAAAGCACCCAATACTTTTGCACTATTTAATAAAGACTAAATCAGAACATTTGTCTGAGTCTTTAATGTACAGAAAACTGAACGTCTGTAAAGATGAATTATACAATAAGTCAAACAGAAACCAGTGTAGCATTCCTACAACAGAAATATTCATGTACATTTTTTTTAGACACTTGAAAGATATACAAATAATATTTCAATGTAAGAAAAGAGGTTGCATTATAAATAAATGCATTTTATTATTGTTTGAGGTTCCTTTGACTTCTTAATCCCCTTTGGGCCTGAGGCAGGTGTAAACATTCGTGTTTTTGATCAAAACAATGACAAACAAAGGAAAGTATGCTTAGCTTGTCCCCGTTTTGATTGACATTTCTATTGAAAAGGAATTTAAATGTCATCTTCTCTTCTGTCACGTGTCCTTTCAGGCGTCCAGTTCACTTAATGTCTCTCTCATAAATCTGTCATCAGATGTTTGAGGAAACGCCCGCGTGGTGCGGGATGTGAGCCTAAAGTGTTTTCACAAACAACATGCCTTGTTTTAATTATGCTTAAATTGCAGCTTGTCAATCTAAAAGAGGAGCACAGCAAGTGATGTTGTGAGCCCCGCCCTGCTCAGGTGAGCCAGGTCACACAGGAGGCGCTCGGTATAAAAGTACACAGTCTGATGTACAACTTTTATTTTTCTTGTGAAAAATTATGGTTTTCTTTTTTAAAAAACAAAAACAAAACAAAGAGTGCTTCCATACATTCATTTTCTTCTGCTTATCTGGGGCCGGGTTGATGGGAAATACCAAGACTTAACATAGAACACAGGTGAGAGGAGGAACATAGGTGAGAGGAGGAACATAGGTGAGAGGAGGAACATAGGTGAGAGGAGGAACATAGGTGAGAGGAGGAACATAGGTGAGAAGAGGAACATAGGTGAGAGGAGGAACATAGGTGAGAAGAGGAACACAGGTGAGAGGAGGAACATAGGTGAGAGGAGGAACATAGGTGAGAGGAGGAACATAGGTGAGAGGAGGAACATAGGTGGGAGGAGGAACATAGGTGAGAGGAGGAACATAGGTGAGAAGAGGAACACAGGTGAGAGGAGGAACATAGGTGAGGAGGAGGAACATAGGTGAGAGGAGGAACATAGGTGAGAGGAGGAACATAGGTGAGGAGGAGGAACGTAGGTGAGAGGAGGAACGTAGGTGAGAGGAGGAACATAGGTGAGAGGAAGAACATAGGTGAGAGGAGGAACACAGGTGAGAGGAGGAACATAGGTGAGAGTAGGAACATAGGTGAGAGGAGGAACATAGGTGAGGAGGAGGAACATAGGTGAGAGGAGGAACATAGGTGAGAGGAGGAACATAGGTGAGAGGAGGAACATAGGTGGGAGGAGGAACATAGGTGAGAGGAGGAACACAGGTGAGAGGAGGAACACAGGTGAGAGGAGGAACATAGGTGAGAGGAGGAACATAGGTGAGAGGAGGAACACAGGTGAGAAGAGGAACACAGGTGAGAGGAGGAACATAGGTGAGGAGGAGGAACATAGGTGAGAGGAGGAACATAGGTGAGAGGAGGAACATAGGTGAGGAGGAGGAACGTAGGTGAGAGGAGGAACGTAGGTGAGAGGAGGAACATAGGTGAGAGGAAGAACATAGGTGAGAGGAGGAACACAGGTGAGAGGAGGAACATAGGTGAGAGGAGGAACATAGGTGAGGAGGAGGAACGTAGGTGAGAGGAGGAACATAGGTGAGAGGAGGAACATAGGTGAGAGGAGGAACATAGGTGAGAGGAGGAACATAGGTGAGAGGAGGAACACAGGTGAGAGGAGGAACACAGGTGAGAGGAGGAACACAGGTGAGAGGAGGAACATAGGTGAGAGGAGGAACATAGGTGAGAGGAGGAACATAGGTGAGAGGAGGAACATAGGTGAGAGGAGGAACATAGGTGAGAGGAGGAACACAGGTGAGAGGAGGAACATAGGTGAGAGTGGGAACATAGGTGAGAGGAGGAACATAGGTGAGAGGAGGAACGCAGGTGAGAGGAGGAACATAGGTGAGAGGAGGAACATAGGTGAGAGGAGGAACGCAGGTGAGAGGAGGAACATAGGTGAGAGGAGGAACACAGGTGAGAGGAGGAACATAGGTGAGAGGAGGAACACAGGTGAGAGGAGGAACATAGGTGAGGAGGAGGAACATAGGTGAGAGGAGGAACACAGGTGAGAGGAGGAACATAGGTGAGAGGAGGAACATAGGTGAGGAGGAGGAACATAGGTGAGAGGAGGAACATAGGTGAGAGGAGGAACATAGGTGAGAGGAGGAACACAGGTGAGAGGAGGAACATAGGTGAGGAGGAGGAACATAGGTGAGAGGAGGAACGTAGGTGAGAGTAGGAACACAGGTAAGAGGAGGAACACAGGCGAGAGGAGGAACACAGGAGAGAGGAGGAACGTAGGTGAGAGTAGGAACGTAGGTGAGAGGAGGAACGTAGGTGAGAGGAGGAACACAGGTGAGAGGAGGAACACAGGCGAGAGGAGGAACACAGGCGAGAGGAGGAACACAGGAGAGAGGAGGAACATAGGCGAGAGGAGGAACATAGGCGAGAGGAGGAACATAGGCGAGAGGAGGAACATAGGCGAGAGGAGGAACATAGGTGAGAGGAGGAACACGGGCGAGAGGAGGAACACAGGCGAGAGGAGGAACATAGGTGAGAGGAGGAACATAGATCTCCTGTCAGTCTCAGCTCCATCCTTCCCTCACTCAGAACAACACCTGAGAAACTTAACCTCCTCCTGAGGCAGGACTCTCCTCCCACCTGGAGAGGGCGCCACCCTTTTCTGGTCGAGAACCATGGCCTTGGACGCTGCTTTTTTTTTAAAGTTAAAAAATATAAAATCATAAACTTGAGTGTTAAATTGTGTCCCTTTTTAAAAACTGGACACCCACATGGTTTTTACACTGTATGTCAAATAGAAACAAAATGATTTAGATTAAGTCTATGTTTTTAGTTTTTGAAGTGATTACTTAGCTGTGATTCCCAACTGGCGGTTGTGGGCCCAGATGTGTGTCATGGGTTGTGTGACTGAAAAATTGTATAAAATAATTGCTGAGTGTTTTAATAAATTCTGTGAGACCTGGATGAGGTTGTTGTAGTATAAATAGAAAGTGTATAAATAATCAGCAGAGAACCAGTATCAATCCACCCCACGTGGCTCAGGAATGATAACAGTAATAATGACAGTAATGACAGTAATAATGACTGTAATAAAGAGGACAGAACTCCCTAATGACAGTTTAATTTCTCTAATGAGCTGTTATTGAGGATTATATATAAACTCACATAATAAAAGTGTTTAACACCTCTGCTGGAACAGAATTTCTTTTGTGAATAAATCTAAATCTGTCTCTAATGTGGGACGAATGTCTCAAAGAGATCCAGCTGTGCAGAGGTGATGAATGCATGAATGCAGTGATCCACAAATGCAGATTGGACTATTCTCAGGCAAAACTGCAGATTTATAAATGACATGATTGATCTGTGAAATAATATATTTCCAAATAGAATTTATTTGCAAAAATCACTGCATGTAAGTCACAAATTAGGGAATTTGAATAAATCATTGGACTTGCATCAACATGTTTATTGTTTAAGCAATTAGTTTTATTGAGACAAAAATAGCTCCATAGCTGCTGAAACTTGGCATGACAAAAGAGAAAAATAAAGAGCAGGAAAGTAATCAGCTGAGTATCATCTGTGACCTTCAGCTTGAAGTTGGTCAACGCCCAAAACAAAAACATTTTTTAATAACTCTTGCCAGTATCACGTGGCTCAGAGTTCATTTAACTGCACAGAACTGGTTTATAATGAGTGCAACAAAAACAACAGCAACAATAAAACCCTAACAAAACAAAACAAAAACTCTGACAGGTGATCAGACTGTGAGACTTTGTCTCATGAACATTTAAAGAGACAGTGCATAATTATTGTGTGCGTATTATTTATCACGACTCTCTGTCTCGTGTCCTGCCTTTGCCAGTTCTAATTTAAGAAACGAGGTATTGAGGGGGTAAAGGGTCAAAGTGCAGGGGCAGTTTTAACTTAAAGCTGTAGCAGGTAAACAAAAACTAACACTGGCACCGTTTATAAATTTGTCCCGGTCTTTATTCAGGAGCAGCCACTACCAACGCTGTATTTCATCTAAGAAAGTAAGTCACTGTAGCTCCCAGATCCTTTGTGTCTCTGTATAAAAACTCTGTATTCATTGTTTGAAGAACATGTTCACTGATGTGCTCTGAGAGGAACTGAGGGAGTGAACAGAGGGTTAACATCTCCTGTAGCAGGGTTGCTCCATGCCCAAAATAAATAATATCACAGTAAAAACATATTTTTGTTACTGTACTGCCAAGAGAATTATAAAATATTAGGGTCCATCTGTTACAGGGAGCAATGACTTCTCCCTCAGGAGGTCCCAATTTAGTCTGTGGCCCTTGTGACCTGGCCCTGGATAAAGCGGTAAAAGATGGATGAACTGTAAGGCAATGACTTCTCTCTCTTCTCTGAAATATTGACATTTCGCTTTTATAGCTAGTTATATATAACAGTTAAAGTATTAGTGGTAATATGTAAGGTGTCTGGAATTTAAAGGGTTAAAATTATAGAATTTATATAAAATCTGGATTTTATTATTAGGATTGATGCAAATTAAACACAATTAGGCAGTGAAAGTAGCAAATATGTTGAGTATGTTGTGTTTGTACAGCATTACAGAAATGTAAATGATATGTTTTGTAAAAGATATGATCTGGCAAAAAACCTCAAAACTCATATTTTCATGTCTTGAGTTTACAATGAAAGTGATTTTACATAAATCATATGATTTTAAAGGTTCCATTAGGAGGAATTAATAAATGTAGTTATAATGGCCACGACAGAACTGAGTGTGATTTTTTTTTTTTTTTTTTTTTGCCCCTGCATTCAAAACTAATAATACATACAAATTATTGATACTGTTTTTTATTGACATACACTTACCTCAAATTTTGAAAATATAATAATTTAGGTGACATCAATTATTTGATAAAAAACAGTAATTTTATATTTTTGTGACATTGTGTGGTTTAACAATAAAAGGGGTTACTTTTTTATTTGAATGAAATTAAAATTTTTATGACAAAGACCGATGTAAATTGAACAAATCAAGTAGTTAAAAGTGGAAAATTATTTCAATATAGATTATTTTTATAGCATATAAATACATATATATATACAATATATAAATACATAGAGCTGAGTGTAAAGTTGAAAGGAGCCGAGGGTTAAGTTGTGACTTATGAACACAGGGACTTAGATTTTTGTTTTAAGTGAATTTAACTTACTATGTCAGAAAAGTTGGCCCTATTTTAAAATACTACAATCTTCAACATAGTTATCGAATATTGCATGTTTTTTCCATATCGTGTAGCACTATTACAAGTTTTGAGTACTTCTTTCACCTCTGGAATAAGTGGGGAAAGTATTTAACTCAGGATAGAAAACATTAACAGTGAGGTTTGGTCCGAGTCTCAGAGTACACTGAATACTTGTACTGCAGTAACCTGCTCAGGTGAATTCAGGTTGAGGTGACTCATATGACGCTGGTATTTTATTAAAGCTCCAGACAATAAAAGATGCTAAACTAAAACTATAATTATGTAAGAACAGAACACTGTGCCTCAGCAGAACTGGTCCTGCTAAAACAAAGAATGATAATTACTTATTATAAATCCATCTGAACGGCTGAAAGGCGTGATCAGGAATGTGCCTAAAGCAAAAGATAGAACTGGTCGGTGAAGACGTGATTTTTTAAAAAGCAACAGGTTACACCCAAAACAACAAAAGTGTGGCTCCTCCCTTTGTGTATCGAACCTGAGTCACTGACAGAGCCAGATGTTTTTAACCGCAACTGCATCACATTCATATTTATTTACTAGAGTCATGTAAATAAAGAGCAGAGAGATGACGTCCAGGCTGTGATGCAGAGGCAATAATAAACTGCTTTCTTTAAACTGCAACTGCATTAAACACAGATGTTTTGTCGCTGACTCAACCTCTCACTTTGCGTTGGATGGATATCTTACAAATAAAGATGTTTGACATGTGCTTTCTTATGTGAGCACCATCACTTAAAAGTGTTTAGAAATGTGCCGTTTCGTGCCACTCAGAGCTGAGTCTGAGAAAAGGCAGTTTTTCCTTGCCACTGTCGCCAAGAGCAGCTCATGGAGGAATTATTAGGTTTCCTCTCAAAGGTGGCTGCACACACACTGACAGACGACCATTCACTCTCTAAAAATAAATCTTACATGTATCTTGTTTTAACCTGTGCAGCTGGAAGTTTGTGCTCTCAGAGGAGCGTGACAATAAAAACTGTTTTTTATTTTCTACTTCCTCCATTTGTCTTTCCTCACAGAAATACCAAACTAAAAACAAAAGGTGAAGTGCTAAGGGCCATATTTACTCAGACGGCGGTAACTTGCAAGAGCAGCTTAAAAACAGAGCAAATACAAAGAGAAACTATGCAAGTAATGTAAATGAGAATTTTGCGTGAGCACAGCCACTGACAGCGAGAGCAACGCTGCTCAGCTCCCACTGCATCTTTCCCACAGCGATGCAGTGCAGAGTCCCGCCTCAGACAGGACTGACTGTAGCAGACTGAATATGTTCTCTGTCTCTGAGGGACAATCATTTCACTGCATTTTACTTTCCTTTATTAACTTTCTGTAGTACGTCTTTGTTAAATGTCTCATGTGATTCTGGCTCTGACCAGAGTCACGAGCGAGAATCAAGGAAAAATTGTCTCAGGTGAAGTCTGTTTCTTTGTTTCCTCCGCCTTCAAATCAACACATTACTGTTGTATCTTTGTAACTGAGCCGTGTTAAAGCATTAGAACTTATTGTCAGCGGCCCATCTGTGACTAAAAGCTGCTCTCTTTCCTCTGTAAAACCTTTGCACCTGCTCCTTCTACGTGCTAAGTTTTCACGCAGATTTAGCTCGGTACTCGTGCTAAATCAAACAGCGACTGCAAAGTGATTTCATTTGCACCTCGTTTTAGAGATTCATTGAATCACAAGAGCAAAATCTGCGCTGTGCTGAATTTGCTCCATTTTTTCTTCATTTAGTGAGCAGCAAACCTTTGGCTGAATGTATTCTTGAAGGCAGAGCAGTCCCTGGACCCTGACACTCACACAGACGACCACTCACTCTCACATTCATTTACTCAGAGACATTCAGAGTCTCCAGTTCACCTGTACGTGCAGGTGTTCGGACGGAGGGAAGAAGGGGAGAGAACCCACAGGAACAAAAGATTCCTGCATCTGGACATGTGTTTGTATAATAAAAATGTGTTCTCTAATCTCTGAGAAAGTCGTCTCAGCTCCTTTTCTCTCCGGCGTCTCCACAGTGAATCGTTCACGTGGCTCCTGACCCCAGCACCAAAAGCAAAAACAAACCTCTTCACTGACGAGGAGTGAACAGGAAACTAATAATAATCAAATGAAATAGAAATGTTGGATTCTGTGAGGTTCAGGTTCAGCTGGAGACAAGATTTAAGTCAAATATGTAAAATGTGCCTCTATCCATTTCAGGAAAATACAGATTCTTTACTGGAACAAAGCTCAAATTAAATAAAGTATAATAAATATTATTAAATATAAAGCACTGCATTAGTAAAACCAGATTGAACTCTGGTATTTTTAATAAACAGGTTTTATTATTGTTTAGTGTGAGCTGACAGCAACAGGGCGTGATGCATTCTTCAAAGATGAATTAAGAAAGACTTAAAGAGACGTAAAGAATTCAACCATCGTCAGAACAACTGTCCCTCCCAGAGCCACCTCCAGAGTTTAAAAGGAACAACAGGAGACAAGACAGGAGTAACAGACAGGAGCAGCGTCCGTCAGCTCAGACCCAGGTACAAGACAGGAGTAACAGACAGGAGCAGCGTCCGTCAGCTCAGACCCAGGTACAAGACAGGAGTAACAGACAGGAGCAGCGTCCGTCAGCTCAGACCCAGGTACAGGTGTATCAGACGGTCAAACGCACAGGTACGAGACTAAATCTGGACCTGAAGACTCCAACGATGAAGACGTCTACACTGAAGCTGCTGTTTTCTCTGGCTTTAACTGTGGCTCTGTCCATCAACTCAGGTACATTATATTCTAGTTTAGACCTGGTTTAGACCTGGTTTAGACCTGGTTTAGTCCTGGTTTAGACCTGGTTTAGACCTGGTTTAGACCTGGTTTAGTCCTGGTTTAGACCTGGTTTAGACCTGGTTTAGTCCTGGTTTAGACCTGGTTTAGACCTGGTTTAGACCTGGTTTAGTCCTGGTTTAGTCCTGGTTTAGTCCTGGTTTAGACCTGGTTTAGACCTGGTTTAGTCCTGGTTTAGACCTGGTTTAGTCCTGGTTTAGTCCTGGTTTAGTCCTGGTTTAGACCTGGTTTAGTCCTGGTTTAGACCTGGTTTAGACCTGGTTTAGAACTGGTTTAGTCCTGGTTTAGTCCTGGTTTAGACCTGGTTTAGACCTGGTTTAGTCCTGGTTTAGACCTGGTTTAGTCCTGGTTTAGTCCTGGTTTAGACCTGGTTTAGTCCTGGTTTAGACCTGGTTTAGTCCTGGTTTAGTCCTGGTTTAGACCTGGTTTAGTCCTGGTTTAGTCCTGGTTTAGTCCTGGTTTAGTCCTGGTTTAGACCTGGTTTAGACCTGGTTTAGTCCTGGTTTAGACCTGGTTTAGACCTGGTTTAGTCCTGGTTTAGACCTGGTTTAGACCTGGTTTAGTCCTGGTTTAGTCCTGGTTTAGACCTGGTTTAGTCCTGGTTTAGACCTGGTTTAGACCTGGTTTAGTCCTGGTTTAGTCCTGGTTTAGACCTGGTTTAGTCCTGGTTTAGTCCTGGTTTAGACCTGGGTTAGAACTGGTTTAGTCCTGGTTTAGACCTGGTTTAGACCTGGTTTAGTCCTGGTTTAGTCCTGGTTTAGACCTGGTTTAGTCCTGGTTTAGTCCTGGTTTAGACCTGGGTTAGAACTAGTTTAGACCTGGTTTAGACCTGGTTTAGACCTGGTTTAGTCCTGGTTTAGACCTGGTTTAGACCTGGTTTAGTCCTGGTTTAGTCCTGGTTTAGTCCTGGTTTAGACCTGGTTTAGTCCTGGTTTAGACCTGGTTTAGACCTGGTTTAGTCCTGGTTTAGTCCTGGTTTAGACCTGGGTTAGAACTAGTTTAGACCTGGTTTAGACCTGGTTTAGTCCTGGTTTAGTCCTGGTTTAGACCTGGTTTAGTCCTGGTTTAGTCCTGGTTTAGTCCTGGTTTAGACCTGGTTTAGTCCTGGTTTAGACCTGGTTTAGACCTGGTTTAGTCCTGGTTTAGACCTGGTTTAGACCTGGTTTAGAACTGGTTTAGTCCTGGTTTAGACCTGGTTTAGTCCTGGTTTAGTCCTGGTTTAGACCTGGTTTAGTCCTGGTTTAGTCCTGGTTTAGTCCTGGTTTAGACCTGGTTTAGTCCTGGTTTAGTCCTGGTTTAGTACCTGGTTTAGACCTGGTTTAGTACCTGGTTTAGACCTGGTTTAGACCTGGTTTAGTCCTGGTTTAGACCTGGTTTAGACCTGGTTTAGTCCTGGTTTAGTCCTGGTTTAGACCTGGTTTAGTCCTGGTTTAGACCTGGTTTAGACCTGGTTTAGTCCTGGTTTAGTCCTGGTTTAGACCTGGTTTAGTCCTGGTTTAGTCCTGGTTTAGACCTGGGTTAGAACTGGTTTAGTCCTGGTTTAGTCCTGGTTTAGACCTGGTTTAGTCCTGGTTTAGTCCTGGTTTAGACCTGGTTTAGACCTGGTTTAGTCCTGGTTTAGTCCTGGTTTAGACCTGGTTTAGACCTGGTTTAGTCCTGGTTTAGACCTGGGTTAGAACTAGTTTAGTCCTGGTTTAGAACTGGTTTAGACCTGGTTTAGACCTGGTTTAGTCCTGGTTTAGTCCTGGTTTAGACCTGGTTTAGTCCTGGTTTAGTCCTGGTTTAGACCTGGGTTAGAACTAGTTTAGTCCTGGTTTAGACCTGGTTTAGACCTGGTTTAGACCTGGTTTAGTCCTGGTTTAGACCTGGTTTAGACCTGGTTTAGTCCTGGTTTAGTCCTGGTTTAGACCTGGTTTAGTCCTGGTTTAGTCCTGGTTTAGACCTGGGTTAGAACTGGTTTAGTCCTGGTTTAGACCTGGTTTAGTCCTGGTTTAGACCTGGGTTAGACTTGGTTTAGACCTGGGTTAGACCTGGTTTAGTCCTGGTTTAGACCTGGGTTAGACCTGGTTTAGACCTGGTTTAGACCTGGGTTAGACCTGGTTTAGTCCTGGTTTAGACCTGGTTTAGTCCTGGTTTAGACCTGGTTTAGACCTGGTTTAGTCCTGGTTTAGTCCTGGTTTAGACCTGGGTTAGACCTGGTTTAGTCCTGGTTTAGACCTGGTTTAGACCTGGTTTAGTCCTGGTTTAGACCTGGTTTAGACCTGGGTTAGACCTGGTTTAGTCCTGGTTTAGACCTGGTTTAGTCCTGGTTTAGTCCTGGTTTAGACCTGGGTTAGACCTGGTTTAGTCCTGGTTTAGACCTGGTTTAGTCCTGGTTTAGACCTGGGTTAGACCTGGTTTAGTCCTGGTTTACACCTGGGTTAGACCTGGTTTAGACCTGGTTTATTCCTGGTTTAGACCTGGTTTAGTCCTGGTTTAGTCCTGGTTTAGACCTGGGTTAGACCTGGTTTAGTCCTGGTTTAGACCTGGTTTAGTCCTGGTTTAGTCCTGGTTTAGACCTGGGTTAGACCTGGTTTAGACCTGGTTTAGACCTGGTTCAGTCCTGGTTTAGTCCTGGTTTAGACCTGGTTTAGTCCTGGTTTAGTCCTGGTTTAGACCTGGTTCAGTCCTGGTTTAGACCTGGTTTAGTCCTGGTTTAGTCCTGGTTTAGACCTGGTTTAGACCTGGTTTAGTCCTGGTTTAGACCTGGTTTAGACCTGGTTTAGTCCTGGTTTAGACCTGGTTTAGTCCTGGTTTAGTCCTGGTTTAGACCTGGGTTAGACCTGGTTTAGTCCTGGTTTAGACCTGGTTTAGTCCTGGTTTAGTCCTGGTTTAGACCTGGGTTAGACCTGGTTTAGACCTGGTTTAGACCTGGATCAGTCCTGGTTTAGTCCTGGTTTAGACCTGGTTTAGTCCTGGTTTAGACCTGGGTTAGACCTGGTTTAGTCCTGGTTTAGACCTGGTTTAGTCCTGGTTTAGTCCTGGTTTAGACCTGGGTTAGACCTGGTTTAGTCCTGGTTTAGACCTGGTTTAGTCCTGGTTTAGTCCTGGTTTAGACCTGGGTTAGACCTGGTTTAGACCTGGTTCAGTCCTGGTTTAGTCCTGGTTTAGACCTGGTTTAGTCCTGGTTTAGTCCTGGTTTAGACCTGGTTCAGTCCTGGTTTAGACCTGGTTTAGACCTGGTTTAGTCCTGGTTTAGACCTGGTTTAGACCTGGTTTAGTCCTGGTTTAGTCCTGGTTTAGTCCTGGTTTAGACCTGGTTTAGACCTGGTTTAGACCTGGTTTAGACCTGGTTCAGTCCTGGTTTAGACCTGGTTTAGACCTGGTTTAGACCTGGTTCAGTCCTGGTTTAGACCTGGTTTAGACCTGGTTTAGACCTGGTTTAGTCCTGGTTTAGACCTGGTTTAGACCTGGTTCAGACCTGGTTTAACTCGGTCTTGTCTCTTGCAGCTGCTGGAATTGTTTGCACGGCTTGCTCAGACCCAAATGACTCCAGTTGTGCGTCGACAGTTCCTTTCACCTGCCCCAGTGACATAAACATGTGCGTCTCTATCACCATTTTAGGTAACACTGTTCTTTATTTTACTGTTGTCCATTTAAATTTGCAGTTTTGTGTTAATAAAGCCATTACTCAGATACACATCCATACGAACAATCTGAGCTTAGAATAATATATCAACATCACTTCTAGTTCCACATGACACACTTGTATTAACTCATACAGTTTCTAACCTGTTTCTGTTCACAGCGACCGCAGGCGGGACTCAGACCACTCAGAAAGTAAAGAACTGTGCTCCCTCCAGTCTCTGTCCAGCTGCAGGAACCCAGGACTTTTCAGTTAACATTGGAACTGCTAATGTTTTAGCAAAAGCAGTTTGCTGTAACACAGACAACTGTAACTCTGCCGACTTACCCAGTGAGTGACTTTATTCTTCATGATTCTGTGTCAGGTTTGATTAACTTCACATTTATCTTTGAGGAAAATAATGGATTGGTTCAAACCTCACACACAAAGATTTGTAAAGTTTATGTATTTTCTATTTCTTTTATTTGACTGACTGTTGTTCTGTTCCAGCTCCGACGACCCCTGCTGCTAGCTCTAACCAATGCTACGCCTGTGACCCTTTCACCAGTTCATGCAGCCCAGGATTAACCTGCAACGCTCTGGAGGACAACTGCTTCTCAACAACAGGTCAGTGACACACAGGGCCTCACCACAGGGACTGGACACCTGCAGGGACCGGACACCTGCAGGGACCGGACACCTGCAGGGACCAGACACCTGCAGGGACCGGACACCTGCAGGGACCAGACACCTGCAGGGACCGGACACCTGCAGGGACCGGACACCTGCAGGGACTGGACTCCTGCAGGGACTGGACACCTGCAGGGACAGCTGTGATATTAACTGTGTAATGTGTGTTCTCTGCAGTGACGTCAGGAGGCTCCTCAGGCCCAGTTTACGGCTGTGTCTCCTCTAATCTGTGTTCTCTGGCTCAGTATTTCGAGCCTCTGTTTTCGAGCATCGGGACCATCAACGAAGCTCCCTCCTGCTGTACCGAGCCCAACTGCAATGCTCCTCCTACTACTGCAGCCCCAACTACTACTACTATTACTCCAGCCCCAACGACTACTACTACTACTCCAGCCCCAACTACGACCACCACTACTCCAGCCCCAACTACTACTACTACTACTCCAGCCCCAACGACTACTACTACTACTCCAGCCCCAACTACTACTACTACTACTCCAGCCCCAACTACTACTACTACTACTCCAGCCCCAACTACGACCACCACTACTCCAGCCCCAACTACTACTACTACTACTCCAGCCCCAACGACTACTACTACTACTCCAGCCCCAACTACTACTACTACTACTCCAGCCCCAACTACTACTACTACTACTCCAGCCCCAACTACGACCACCACTACTGCAGCCCCAACTACTACTACTATTACTCCAGCCCCAACGACTACTACTACTACTCCAGCCCCAACTACGACCACCACTACTCCAGCCCCAACTACTACTACTACTACTCCAGCCCCAACTACGACCACCACTACTGCAGCCCCAACTACTACTACTATTACTCCAGCCCCAACGACTACTACTACTACTCCAGCCCCAACTACGACCACCACTACTCCAGCCCCAACTACTACTACTACTACTCCAGCCCCAACGACTACTACTACTACTCCAGCCCCAACTACTACTACTACTACTCCAGCCCCAACTACTACTACTACTACTCCAGCCCCAACTACGACCACCACTACTCCAGCCCCAACTACTACTACTACTACTCCAGCCCCAACGACTACTACTACTACTCCAGCCCCAACTACTACTACTACTACTCCAGCCCCAACTACTACTACTACTACTCCAGCCCCAACTACGACCACCACTACTCCAGCCCCAACGACTACTACTACTACTCCAGCCCCAACTACTACTACTACTACTCCAGCCCCAACTACTACTACTACTACTCCAGCCCCAACTACGACCACCACTACTCCAGCCCCAACTACTACTACTACTACTCCAACCCCAACTACTACTACTACTACTCCAGCCCCAACTACTACTACTCCAGCCCCAACGACTACTACTACTACTCCAGCCCCAACTACTACTACTACTACTCCAGCCCCAACTACTACTACTACTACTCCAGCCCCAACTACTACTACTACTACTCCAGCCCCAACTACTACTACTACTACTCCAGCCCCAACTACTACTACTACTACTCCAGCCCCAACGACTACTACTACTACTCCAGCCCCAACGACTACTACTACTACTCCAGCCCCAACGACTACTACTACTACTCCAGCCCCAACTACTACTACTACTACTGCAGCCCCAACTACTACTACTACTACTCCAGCCCCAACGACTACTACTACTACTCCAGCCCCAACTACTACTACTACTACTCCAGCCCCAACGACTACTACTACTACTCCAGCCCCAACGACTACTACTACTACTCCAGCCCCAACTACTACTACTACTACTCCAGCCCCAACTACTACTACTACTACTCCAGCCCCAACTACTACTACTACTACTCCAGCCCCAACTACTACTACTACTACTCCAGCCCCAACTACTACTACTACTACTCCAGCCCCAACTACTACTACTACTACTCCAGCCCCAACTACTACTACTACTACTCCAGCCCCAACTACTACTACTACTACTCCAGCCCCAACTACTACTACTACTACTCCAGCCCCAACGACTACTACTACTACTCCAGCCCCAACGACTACTACTACTACTCCAGCCCCAACTACTACTACTACTACTCCAGCCCCAACTACTACTACTACTACTCCAGCCCCAACTACGACCACCACTACTCCAGCCCCAACTACTACTACTACTACTCCAGCCCCAACGACTACTACTACTACTCCAGCCCCAACTACTACTACTACTACTCCAGCCCCAACTACGACCACCACTACTCCAGCCCCAACTACTACTACTACTACTCCAACCCCAACTACTACTACTACTACTCCAGCCCCAACTACTACCACCACTACTCCAGCCCCAACTACTACTACTACTACTCCAGCCCCAACTACTACTACTACTACTCCAGCACCAACTATTACCACCACTACTCCAGCACCAACTACTACTACTACTCCAGCCCCAACTACTACTACTACTACTCCAGCCCCAACTACTACTACTACTCCAGCCCCAACTACTACCACCACTACTCCAGCACCAACTACTACTACTACTCCAGCCCCAACTACTACTACTACTACTCCAGCCCCAACTACTACCACCACTACTCCAGCACCAACTACTACTACTACTACTACTCCAGCCCCAACTACTACTACCACTACTCCAGCACCAACTACTACTACTACTACTCAAGCCCCAACTACTACTACCACTACTCCAGCCCCAACTACTACTACCACTACTCCAGCCCCAACTACTACTACTACTACTCCAGCCCCAACTACTACCACCACTACTCCAGCCCCAACTACTACTACTACTACTCCAGCCCCAACTACTACTACTACTACTCCAGCACCAACTACTACTACTACTACTCCAGCCCCAACTACTACTACCACTACTCCAGCACCAACTACTACTACTACTACTCAAGCCCCAACTACTACCACCACTACTCCAGCACCAACTACTACTACTACTACTCAAGCCCCAACTACTACCACCACTACTCCAGCCCCAACTACTACTACCACTACTCCAGCCCCAACTACTACTACTACTACTCCAGCCCCAACTACTACCACCACTACTCCAGCACCAACTACTACTACTACTACTCCAGCCCCAACTACTACTACCACTACTCCAGCCCCAACTACTACCACCACTACTCCAGCCCCAACTAGTACTACTACTACTACTCCAGCCCCAACTACTACTACCACTACTCCAGCCCCAACTACTACTACCACTACTCCAGCCCCAACTACTACTACTACTACTCCAGCCCCAACTACTACCACCACTACTCCAGCCCCAACTACTACTACCACTACTCCAGCCCCAACTACTACCACCACTACTCCAGCCCCAACTACTACTACTACTACTACTCCAGCCCCAACTACTACTACCACTACTCCAGCCCCAACTACTACTACCACTACTCCAGCCCCAACTACTACCACCACTACTCCAGCCCCAACTACTACTACCACTACTCCAGCCCCAACTACTACCACCACTACTCCAGCCCCAACTACTACTACTACTACTCCAGCCCCAACTACTACTACCACTACTCCAGCCCCAACTACTACTACCACTACTCCAGCCCCAACTACTACTACTACTACTCCAGCCCCAACTACTACTACTACTACTCCAGCCCCAACTACTACTACCACTACTCCAGCCCCAACTACTACTACCACTACTCCAGCCCCAACTACTACTACCACTACTCCAGCACCAACTACTACTACTACTACTCCAGCCCCAACTACTACTACCACTACTCCAGCACCAACTACTACTACTACTACTCCAGCCCCAATTACTACTACCACTACTCCAGCACCAACTACTACTACTACTACTCAAGCCCCAACTACTACCACCACTACTCCAGCACCAACTACTACTACTACTACTCCAGCCCCAACTACTACCACCACTACTCCAGCACCAACTACTACTACTACTACTCCAGTCCCAACTACTACTACCACTACTCCAGCCCCAACTACTACTACTACTACTCCAGTCCCAACTACTACCACCACTACTCCAGCACCAACTACTACTACTACTACTCCAGCCCCAACTACTACTACCACTACTCCAGCCCCAACTACTACCACCACTACTCCAGCCCCAACTAGTACTACTACTACTACTCCAGCCCCAACTACTACTACCACTACTCCAGCCCCAACTACTACTACCACTACTCCAGCCCCAACTACTACTACTACTACTCCAGCCCCAACTACTACTACCACTACTCCAGCCCCAACTACTACCACCACTACTCCAGCCCCAACTACTACTACTACTACTCCAGCCCCAACTACTACTACTACTACTCCAGCCCCAACTACTACTACCACTACTCCAGCCCCAACTACTACTACCACTACTCAAGCCCCAACTACTACTACCACTACTCCAGCCCCAACTACTACTACCACTACTCCAGCCCCAACTACTACTACTACTACTCCAGCCCCAACTACTACCACCACTACTCCAGCCCCAACTACTACTACTACTACTCCAGCCCCAACTACTACTACCACTACTCCAGCCCCAACTACTACTACTACTACTCCAGCCCCAACGACTACCACCACTACTCCAGCCCCAACTACTACTACTACTCCAGCCCCAACGACTACCACCACTACTCCAGCCCCAACTACTACCACTACTCCAGCCCCAACTACGACCACCACTACTCCAGCCCCAACTACGACCACCACTACTCCAGCCCCAACTACTACTACTACTGCAGCCCCGACTACTACTACTACTCCAGCCCCAACTACTACTACTACTCCAGCCTCAACTACTACCACTACTCCAGCCCCAACTACTACTACTACTCCAGCCTCAACTACTACTACTACTCCAGCCTCAACTACTACCACCACTACTCCAGCCCCAACTACTACTACTACTGCAGCCCCGACTACTACTACTACTCCAGCCCCAACTACTACAACTACTGCAGCCCCGACTACTACTACTACTCCAGCCCCAACTACTACTACTACTCCAGCCTCAACTACTACCACCACTACTCCAGCCCCAACTACTACTACTACTCCAGCCCCAACTACTACTACTACTCCAGCCCCAACTACGACCACCACTACTCCAGCCCCAACTACTACTACTACTACTCCTGCAGGTACAAAGTACTCCTTTATAGAATATAACTTTATCAAACCTGGAAAAACATTTTCCATTTCATTTTTCTTTGTTTTAACAACAGTTGCCATTTTATTTTTATTACAGTTTAATGACATTTTACTTTTTTGCTTTTCAGCTGCAGCAGCCCCAGCATCTACTACAACTACTACTACTACGACCACAGCCTCATCAGCTGTGTCTTTGGTGAGAATGGGTTTGCTCCATTCTCTACTGGGACTGATCCTGATGATTCTGTTTTAACTAAAAACAACTTTAATACTGACAAGTTCAGCTGTGACCAGAGTCTGGGCCATTTACAGCACCTTTCATTTGTTTATTATATTCACAAATGTACCCCAGTAAAAGTATCTATGTACTCTCCACCTTTGATATTTACAGTAGTCAGTGGTTTACTCTCTGCTCCTGTCTCTTACTCTGAACTGGTTACAAACTATAGTCTACTGCAGGCAGTAGCGTGTCTTATACTTTAGACACAAGTAGCTCACACTCAGAACCGTATTTACAAAAACTTGGTCTTTGTGAAACTGAATAATTGGTGAAGCTTCAGAGACAGAACTGACTCTGAGACTGAGGTGAATTCTGTGGAAGACGAGCACAAATGCACTGCAACTATTTAATCTATGTTATTTATAATATAAACTGTGTAATTGTGTGTAAATATAACAAATAAAAAATATATTATCAGAGATTTTGACCGAGATGTAATGGCAGCCTACACTCTTACAAAAGTGGATGACTGAAAGGATTTTTTTTTTTATGTGTCAAACACAAACCAATCACCTTCAATTGAAATTATATCTTTTAGAATTGTTATCTACATGAAAACACAGCATAAATGTTCAGGCCTGCAGTTCTCCAAATGTGGTTTAAAATATTTATAAATATGTATGATGTAACCTTTGTAAATATGTCTAAATATAAATATGAAGAATATATTATTAGATTTTTATGAGTTTTAATGGCACTTTCACAGCAAATTTTTAGAAAACTGGACAGATGAAAAATCCATTAATATATGAGTCAAATCCAAACCAATTAAATTTTGTAGAATTGCTAAAAATAAGGCTCCAGCCCCATGATCCCTAATGAGAATAATCAGAAGACGACTGAATGAACTCTTTAATTGCTGTGGTAATAATGTGTTGTTAAAATGGGGCGACAGTAGCTCAGTTGGTAGAGACGCTTGTTCCTCTAACTCAAATCATTGGTGGTTCAAGCCCAGCTACTGGCATTACAGACTGCCATTGTGTCCTTGGGCAAGACACTTCACCCACCTTACCTATCTATGTCTTTGTTTGGTTGTGGATGGAGGGGCTGTAGGCGCAAAATGGCAGCCATGCTTTCATTCGTCTGGGCAGCTGTGGCTACAGAAGTAGCCCACCACCGAGTGTGGGACTGAATGAATAATGCACCAAATTGTAAAGTGCTTTGAGAAGCTTGACAAGCTTGTAAAGCCTAATATATCCAGTCCAGTCCATTATTATTATAAGTGGTGAGGTGTGTTCAGTGAGTTATGGTGAAACACCCAACTCAGATCCTGTGTTTTGGTGACACCTTGTGGACACTGTGAGTATTGGTTTGATCACAGATAAAAGAATGTCCCTGAACAAGTTTGAGGAGTGTAACCCTCACACTAGAAACCTTTAAACGAGCACAGTAATTCCTCACAATAAAATCAGATGTTGTATTAATTATTTCAATCAAAGCCCAGTTTGTTCAGTTAATCTGCAGGATCACAGTCAGGAAAGAGACTCAACAGTTTTAGAGATTCATCTCCTGCAGCACAATATTAATATTATGATGATGATTATTGTTGTTATTATTATTATTGTACTCTATCACCGAGTTTCGGTCTTTCCCAGAGTCGGGCTTCAGTTCACCAACCGGCTGACATCCCGTTATCTGTGGATCGTGCCTTTGCGCGGTTGAAGATGTTAACCCGCCCTTGAGGTAAAGATTAAGGCAATGCCACAATTTGTGATGCTTGGTGTTATTTTCTCACCTCCTTCCTCCCTCCAGCTAGGAGTCCAGCACAGTTCTCAGAATACGTCCTGTTAGTAGGAGCACACTCTACAGCAACACACTGGATGTTACATGACACTGTATCCTGCCCAAGTTGCCCTGGAGCTCTCGGGGACAGTGTCCAGTGCACCAATGATAATCGGTACAGCCTTACAACTTTAGCAGCTCTGCTGCTGGCATTGTGTGCTTATCGTGTTTCTCTTGCTATTTTGACTCGACTCTGGAGTCCCATGGATTGCAACATCAGTGAGTGTCTCATCCACCTCTTTGTCAATGGCAACAATGTCTGGTCGTCTGGCTTTGATGACATGGTCGGTGTTAATGTTCATGTCCTGAGTGTCCTCCAGGACTGTCTGTGGTTGGGGTTCATGCCAGATCGTACTTCGGTCGCGCCTCCTCTTGTGTACTCCCTGTGCAAGTTGGGAACATTTGCTGAAGATGTGGTTATCTCTTCATGCTTGTACGGTTTTCTCACGGACTCCAATTCACAGCGAGTGCGTTGTGTGAGCGGTATTTCTCCAACCAGGGCCAGCTGGGAGACCACGAGTTCACGGGAGAGGAGCGAGTTCAGGCCACGTGTGCCTCTGATCACAATCTCCCATTCATTTGGAGATTATTTAAATATTTAATCAAGGTTGAAGCACAAAAGTCACAGAAATATAAACGTCAACCCTGGGTAAGGATGCTGCGTATATAAATACTTTCTTTTTACTCACGTTTGATGGTGTCCACTGTCGTCTGTGACCTGTGTTCTCAGTTAAGACGTAATGTTTACAGCAATGTGAGTGAGAGGCTGCACACTCGTTTTTATTTTGAAATTTACCGGATCCTCTTCACTGGACCCGGGTCTGACTTCCTGTCTGACTCTGCTCTGTTCAACTTTATGTCTGATGGCTCCAGCATCTGACAAAAATAGACCTGATACTTATTTCTGTTGCAGCACGGAACACGAAGACGTACTGCAGCTCAGCTGGTGTGAACTCGCTCATTGACTTGCATTGCCTCTATTTCCTGCGGAGGTCGTACGGGACGCGCAACGTATTCAGGAGACAGACAGAGACAGAGGAAAGTGTGCCAAGGTCAGCCAGTACAGTTTAGGATAACTACAGTGCACTGGAATGCGTTCTAACATGTTACCAGCTCATGATGAAACTGTCAACGAGCCAACCACAATCAGCCACGCAACTGTGCAAAACTTGGACCAATGAAGAAAGTCCACAACCAGCTAAATGTTATCTTTAATAATGAATAGAGTGATGCTTATGCTTAGAAAATTAGATAAAGGCATGTTATATTAAAACTAGGGCTTTTTGGGTTTTTTAGAAGATTTGAGAGGTTGGAGAGATGTCAGAAGATTCTGGAGGCTTGGTGGGATTTTTGTGAGAGAAGATGAGAGCCTTTGTATTCTCCTTTTCGCTGCTTTTTTAAGATTAAATGTTTGTTTTTTTCTGTAATTAGTTTAGAAGTTCTCAAACGCAGCTATTGCTTTTGCAGCTAACTCACCACATCTCTGTCTTCATTTGTTAAGTGTTTCAGCCCATGATATCACTATATTTGCTGTTATTGTAAACTTTTAGCACGACTTTTGCAAAATTGCTGACTCAGCACTTTGCAGATTTCAGTCCAAAATTGCCAACTTCCGGTTTGTCAGGGGGCGTGGCCAAACCCTAACCCTAACCCTATACCTGAGGTATATGTGTTTGTGTAGTACTTGATGCCATGAGTGTGTACATGGGAAAGCGCTTCGCGCACTTCAGGGCAGTGTGCTTCATGCACTGCTGTGCAGACACAATAGGCCCTGCGCCACCCTTGGGGCTCAGGCCTATTATAGTGTAAAGTTGACAAGCTTGACTTCTCCTTAGCAGCACGATACGTAAGCTTTATGGTTTCTTGTAAGAGACAGGTAAGAACTGCGGGCATGTGGCTGACTTACCTGACCTCTGTGGAGTTGAGTTTGGAACAATTCCCCTGTAGCTGAGGGCACCAGGGAGAAGACCAAGCACTGGAGGGTGGCCAGGCCTAAGACTCCTCCTTGAGCTCTCCTATAGACTTGAGATGATTCTCCAATATTTTAGTTGTAACTGTAGCTGTAGTCTTTGGCCACCTTTACTGTGTGTACGTGGTAATGGTTTGACTTCATGCTGCCAAACCCTCTTTGTCTGCAAAACAATAAATGTAAAAGTACTGGATATCAACAACATGAGCATTAAAATGATGGTACTGGCTTTCATAAACTAAAGTGAGAAGGAAAAACACTTGGCAATAACTTAGTACATCTGGTGTAACAGCCACCACAAAAACTTGTTAATAACAAAACATTATTAGCAGTATTATGCTAATGCTGTGGTTTGTTGATAAAGTTGCATTCACACTCTCAGGTTTGGCACAAACTATACTTTAGTAATTAACATTTTGTTTGTTTGTTTTTTACTGAAAGGCAAGAAACTGCACATCTTTCAGCCTCCATCTGAGTACGGTCTGTGACAGTGCCTCATGTGCTGCAGGACCAGATGATCCAGAGGTGCATGCTGGGATCTGCTGAGGCCTGCTCATGTTTGTCACTGACGTCCCACAGACCATAGGCTTTAGACTCCAAGTTAAAATGCTGACAGACAAGAAACTTTAAACTAATATGTTTCTCCTCGACACTGAGAGGAGCAGCTGAGCCTCCTGGTCCCTCCCTGGGGAGGTGTTCATGTCCCACTGGGAGGAGGCCCCAGGGAAGACCGAGGACACGCAGGAGGGACTATGTCTCTCGGTCTGGGAATGCTTTGGGGTTCCTCCAGGGGAGCTGGAGGAAGTGTCCGGGGAGAGGAAGTCTGGGCGTCCCTGCTTAGACTGCTGCCCCTGCGACCCAGCCCCGGATAAAGTGAAAGAAGATGGATGGAATAAACAGACAAATGAACTGACATGAACTAGCTCTGGCTAACATTCTTCCTGGTGAGCAGAGAGGTATAAAGTTAGTCACATGGCTCACATTACGAGCAAAAATACTGCGTAGTACTAAATACTGTGTAGTACTAAATACTGTGTAGTACTAAATACTGTGTAGTACTAACGCGACCCAGTAATCTGTTGGCAATGACGTAAGAGAGGTTCACCAACAAAGTGGAACTGCCGGTTAGCTTTAGCTGCTTTGTCACGTTTTTCACATTACACAACTGAGAACAAAAGATCACAATATATATCACATTGTCAGTAATGATGTCTTACCTTTAATAAAAAGCTCAGGGTCTGTTTCTAACCCAAAGCAGACCTGAGCTCCTCCGCGAGTGAGTCCATCGCTCGGCCGATGTTGACTCTCGTCCTCCCCCGGCGCTGTCACTCTCCCGTGTGGCTCTTTTGGTCGCGCTAGATAAAACTTCCTTTGTTTTTTATGTTTGCGTGGTGTTTTACTCTGTGTTTTGTTGTGCGGGAGGCCAGGGGTTGCTCGGTTTATCCAGAGTCAAAACTACGCTCGCGAAAGCCGCTCTCCATCGTGGCGGCTCACGGAGAACGCGCATTACGTCACAGCCACAGAGATTTCTCAGAAAAACCCACCCAAGACCCTGAAATGAGTCTCCATCTGAGAGAGGCAACTGGGAGAACAGTCAAGGTCTCTGCTCATCACATTATGGTTGGCTCATAAAAGGACAAATAAAAAGGTTCAGAGGCCCATGATTTGATTAGAAAGCAATCGATTCATCAGACTCCTTTCTGGTTCCTGTCAGCATTAATTATTCAACTATGATTCATTTTAATTAGTATGTTTTATACCTAAAATGTAATTTTAAACACTTTCTACTATAAAAACCAAAACTAGAGGACTAATAATTAATATGCTGCAGTAACAAATTGTTAACATTTGTCAAAGCTGACTCTTTGAAACCCAGCAGTATCAGATTTGTGTTGGACACAGCCAACTTTAATAATCTGTAGTCTTTAAAATTCAGATTATTAGCTTTTCGGAATCAAATCAGAAACTATATATTTACTATATATTTATTTTCCCACCTCTAGTCACTATCTAGTGTTGCCAACTTAGCAATTTTGTCGCTAGATTTAGCAAATTTTCAGACCCCATTAGCGACTATTTTCAAAAAACGACTTAGCGACAAATCTAGCAACATTTTGGGTAACCTTTAAAAAGTTGTCAGAAGCGTTCTGGGACTTACCTTAAGGCAAGCTGGACTGTCACAAAATCCAGCGAGTCCTGTTCCTGCTGATCTGATTGGGTGCTGCCGTGAGTGGGTGGGGCTTAGGTTTGCCGACAACCAAAAGCTCTTTTAGCAAAAGTTGTTAACAACATGGCGACGCAGAAATACGTAAGCTACGCTGCTCTATGTTTACAAGAACAGCAAAAATCTTCTGAAGTCTTTATTGTGTTGTTTCACTGCAGCAGTTTGTTGTTTAGCTACGAAGCTGGCGCTTTATCCAATCGCCTCCCAGTAGTCCACTGAAAGTCCCGCCCCTTCACAAATGTTTTTAACTGGAGCTGATCCAGACTGAGATAACGTTAGCGACTCTGCCAGCGTTAGCACAGGGACAGAGCAGAGGGACACAGCAGCGAGCAGGACCCTGTGTGTCTCAGTCTGAAAACAGACTTATGCTAAATAAATAAATTATGAGAGTTTTACATAAAAAACAGCTCAGGTCAGGCATCATCATAAAGTTATAAAATATGTCCGTGTGTTCCAATTCAGTTCTTAGAATTGTGTAAACAGTTATTATAAGCCATAAAACTGACTAAATACTTTTCATAACCTAATCTTTTTTTTTCTCCAGTACTGTATCTGTGCTGCTTATGGAAGTTAGGCTAAAAATATTTTTTTAAAGGTCTATAAGACATTATTTCTATTAAAGAGTTTGTAGAGAGGGAATAGGGACAAAACAGTTGAATTTTATAATAACAGTTTGGGTTTTTATATACATTCGTCTGGATGACGTCATTAATATGCAAATTACATAATTTGGTGACTTTTGGAGCAGGACCCAACTACTTCCCATTGTAAATAGTTGTCAGCATTGCTATCTACCTGTGTGTTCGAGTCCTTGGGCTGGGGCTCCCATCCAGTTCTGGAGAGTGGATCCTTTCTTCTCTGCACCGCTGCAGTCGAATAATGCATCCAAAAAAACTGACCTATGGATAAAGCCAGAATAAAGCAGCGTAAAACACTGTACCTGTAATGACTAGAGCTTAAAGCGACTGTTCCAAGTGGTTTAACAATGAAGTCTCAGTTATGTCATACCACAAGGTTAGATATTACATCACATTTATAATGCCAAATGTATTTGCTTAAATGTTGTAATTCAGTAAAACCAGTTCAAACTGAGACTCACAGTGCATAGTGACACATTCAAAATAACATGGAATTGCTTTAAAGTGCATTAGAAATACACATTAGCTCTTAATTTGACCAATTTCTGCTAAAATACTGGCAAAGTGCTAATAAAGTGTACTTAACATTCACATTAGAATATTTTACAGTACTCTGAACCTCGTTAGCACCAGAGGGAAAAAAAAGGAGTATGCTAAAATAACAACAAACACTAATACAACACATTTAAACAACCATACAACAATGCTTTGGTAAAACACTTTGAGAACTATTTAGTTATTAGTAAAATAGACCCATAGCTATTAGGTTTAGCCTCTAAGTGCATTTTAACTGTAAAAAAGCTAGCGCGAATTAGCATCACTTCTAGCGCCGATTAGCATGCTATGCTAATCGACATTTAAACAACCATACAACAATGCTTTAGTAAAACACTTTGGCCATTTCTCAATACCAAAGAACACAAGTGTGTACTCGTGTTCTTGGTAAGTACGTACTTGCCGAGTACGCTGGAAGTACGGTTTCTTGTGAATAGACCCTTTTCCCGTGACGTCAGACAACTTCCATTTTGAGACGATGGGATGTAGCTTCATTTCCAGTGCCACGCTTCTCCCATAAGAAATTCACCCAGACTTTTTTAAAATTGCAGTTTACAAGTTTACACAATATACAGCGATTTTCAAATTAATATTTACCCACAAAACTTGCAAAAGGATATTAATTCTTCAACGAAAGATACTTGGATTATGAAGTGAGTGCTTTGTTATGTAGCTAGATAGCGTTAGCAACATGGCTAAGTGATAGAGCTGCGCTATAAAACAGTGTTAAATCATGTCATGATCTGAGTTTATCTGAATATCTGACAATCTGCTTATCAGGAAATACCACTGGATAGTACTACAGTATATTTTCATTTAGTAAAGCTCTGTGCTCGAACACTGACTCTGCTGTAGTGATCATTCTGTGACAAAATAATAGACTTTTCACATCTACTGCCAAAACTACAATGGTTTGTGTGGTACTTACAACAATCTGACTGTTTAATGTATGATGAGGGATTAGAGCCAGAAGTCAGTGAAACATGCTCAGACCAAACTAAATTACTCACTAAAGGAAAGTTTAAAAAAGTGTGTCCTTGTAAAGATGTAGTTAAAATAAATATATAATGGAATGCATCTTTATTGAATTTTTTCTTTTTTATCCATTTGCTGTCTATAGTTACAGTAAAAAAAAAACAACTGAGGCTCTTTGCTCTGCTACATACAATAAATTAGAAGTTTGAAAATTATCTCTGCTAATCACAAAGTTTTTGTTGTTTGTTTTTGTTTTACAATCCTCAGTTCTGGTTTGTGGTGCAGTCGGGAATCTGCTCAACAACAATGAAAGGTAGTGTAAAGGCTGTGTGTTACTATGTAACTATTTTATTTTATAATTTTATCATATAATATATATTTAAAACCTCTCGTGTCTCTTTCTCTCTGTGGTTATCTCTCTGTCCCTTTTACTAGCATGGCTCTCTCAACCAGAAGATGCTACTGCAGTGTCCCGTGTTGTTCCAATAATAAACAAAAACATCCTTATTTAAGTTTTCACAATTTCCCGACGGATGCTGCAAAACGTGCCCTTTGGGTTAGGGCCATTAGAAGAGACGAGGGACCAAACTTTAAAGTGGAACATGGATGTACCTTTGTGTGCAGTCAACATTTTAGACCAGTGGACATATACACATCAGCCAGTGGACGGACCAGGCTCAAACAAGAAGCAGTGCCTTGTAGATTCCAGTGGAATGACTGGGGTATGGATATTAAGCTAAGAAACACAACATTTGAAAAAATAGTCAAAAAGATAATATGTGGTATAAATGTATTACATATAATTACACTACATTTCATTTTGCCTTCTAGTAATTAGTTTATATTGATATAAATTGCACTGTAAATTAAAATGTTATCTTTAGAACATTAAAATTAAATTTAAAAGATGGTGAATTATATATTATTCCTGAATATATGACCGTTATTGTGTTATATTTCATCTAGGAAAAGCCTCACAAGCTCGTGACTCAGTGTACCATCGAGCCAAATAATGCCTGAGTGCTGTGGTACCAGTTGAATCTGCAGAGGTCCTTGGTTCACAGGACAACACAGTGAAGGCAGCTAATGCAGTGGCAAGGGACCATGATTACACTGTATGCCCTTCTCCTGGTGAGTATTTATTAAGAGAATAAATGCTTCTTTAAGACATAAGAAAAAAAATTATTGTACAGTGCTCTAAACTTCTAGTGCTTATGTCAATATATATTGTCGTCCATTTAAGGTAAACTGGACACTGCTGCCATAAAAATAAAGGAACTGGAGCTTCAAGTTTTATTACTTGAGTATCAAGTAACTATTGAGAAGCAGTAGCCTCTGATCTACAAATTTTGTGTAACAGATGAGGACTTTCGCTATTATTGTAGGTTCAGTTCAAAAGACATCTTCACTATCTTCTGGGAATCAGTTTATCCTTCTGCATCTAGGCTTGTGTACTGGAGTAAGGCACAGCAAGCAGCACATGAAACGCCCAGCCCTAAGCGAAAACTTCCCTTGATTGATGAGTTGTTCATGTTCCTTTGCCGTGTTGCTGCTGGGTTTCAGGAGAAGACCTTGTCAACCATCTTCGAGGTCAGCTTGTCAACAGTGAGTCGCATTGTTATAACTTGGACTAACTACCTTTACCAAGTACTTGGTTCACTACCGATCTGGATGACAAGGGAACAAGTGCAAGACACAATGCCTTAAAACTTTAAGCTCTACTGTCCACATGTAAGAGTAATAATAGGCTGCACAGAGATTCGTTGTGAAACCGCATCCTCCTTAACACTGCAGTCTGAAACATTTTCTAGTTATAAAAATTACACCAGCTTTAAGGGTCTAATTGGAATTAGTCCATGTGGTATTATTACATTTGTATCAAAACTGTACACAGGTTCCAAATCAGATTTAGAAATAACTAGAAAATCACAGTTTCTGCAATTATTTGAGCCTGGTGATGGAGTGATGGCCGACAAAGGCTTCTTATTGAGAAAATGCTGTTGGAGGTGGGGGCAGAGCTTATCATTCCGCCCTTGAAGAGGTCCAGTCAGCTCAGTGTGGAGGACACCCTGAAAACTCAAGCCATTGCTCGGCTGAGAATCGTAGTTGAAAGAGCAATACGCAGGGTCAAAGAGTATCACATATGTGATTCAGCAGTACCTCTTCCCATGACAGGTTCAGTCAATCAGTTGTGGGCTGTATGTTGGTATGTAGGTTGTTTTTGCTTTAGCGTAGTAGGTTATGGGTTTTCTTAAAGTTTGAAGTTTTGTTTTGGGATGTGGGTTTTCTCTTTAAAGGTTTTTATTATGTTTTTTACAGGTTTTAATTTTTGTTTTTTGTTGAGTGATGTTTTTTTTCAGCAGTTGATTCACACCATGTGATATGGTGTGAAAAGGGGGAATTATTGAATATTTCTACATATAACTTTACACAACACCAATAAACCTATATTCTGATGTACTACTGCTAAGGTTTATAACGCTTCAACATTAGTAATAACAATACTTGGGTCTTATGTGATGTTTTTCCACTGTAAGGTCAGTTTACAGTTGGGTGCATTGTTCATTCCTAAAATTGCACACATAATGGGCCTGCTACAAAGTTGTCAGACTCAAGGCTGCAGGTGTGAATCCTTGTGGCCCTGCCGATGCGCGGGAGGTTCAGGAAGACAAAGAAGATAACGTTCTGCTGAACTGAGAACTCCGTGGCCCTGCCTTGCACGAGACTTTCTCAAAGAGAAGAAGATATTGCTATGCTGAGATCATCATCCACAATATAAAAACTGAGGACACTCCTCTCTTGCAGCACTGTGAGGGAGCTGTAGTCACCCCCCCTCACTGATCAGGTGTATGCCGCCCACTCTCATATAACACTATTTGTATACTTGTGTAAATATTCAACATTTACATATTATTTAATTATACATCAACACATACCTTTATTTCTTTATTTATCACATTAACCCATTCATTATTTGTTAATTATTCTTTGTGTTGGCTGCTAAATATTGGATCCTATTTAGTTAGTTAAACCACAGAAATCCTTGGTTTGTTTCCTTGTTTCTCATCACTTTCTCTTTCCTTGTGGTCATTTGTTGAGGCACTGTCATGGAGGTGCACCCATGAGAGTGCAGATCAGGTGCACCAGACCATGAGGCCCAGAGGGGGGGAAGGTTTAGCAAGGGAGCTTTTCTATTTTATGTGAACAACTGGACAAAAGGACATTGTGGACAGATGAAATGGATAAACTGCTATTCTTAATTATAGAAATCTATTTGTGTAAATGTGTTTATTTTATTGTAAATATTTATTGGGGGCAGGGCTAAATGAATTTGCCTGTATCTGGGGTCTTAGTGGTTTAGGCCAGACTATTTAAAGAGGTTTTGGGTATGGTTGTGGGTCACCTGTTGTCTGTGGAGGGGGAACCTATGTCGGTCGGTGTCATATTTCCTGGTGTTTTTGTTGGATAAATTAAAGAGCTTTGATGAGATTTCCAGGTGGTCAGAAGTGGGATCGTTGCTGCTAGTCGTTGTTGAAGCTGCAACAGAGGAGGCTCTGGAGGAGGGAGCCACCAGGGGAGCACCTGTGGCTGGGCGTCCAGAGAAGAGCCACCAGGGGGCGCTAATATGGACTCCATTGTTTGTATGCTGCAGAAATGTATACAGTCTCAGTCAGATCTGAGCGAAAGGTGGAACAAAGAGACTGAAGCAGGAGGAACAATGGAGGCAGATGCAGGTGCAGATCAACAGCCTTAGAGCTGGCCTTGAGACTCCGACCAGGGGAGGACCCCAACCCCATTTCAACCCCCATCCACAGCAACAGGAGGAACCGGTTCCAGTGTCCCCCACGCTACGGGAGCACACTGCAAGAGGCTGGGCACAGTCTGCAATTCCGAGATTAGAAAACAGTGATGATATCAAACAATATCTTACCACATTTGAGTGACTGGCTGCTGCTTACCAATGGTCCGAGGTCAACTGGGCAGTGAGGTTAGTTCCATACCTGACTGGTAAGGCTTATGTGGCCATGGCATTTGAAGATTCATGTAATTACAAGATGGTTAAGGAGCCCATTCTTACAAAATATGAAATTAATGAGGATGTGTACCGTCAATGGTTCTGGGGTCCAGACCTGCAGCCAGAAGAGACCCCCTGGGAGTTCTACCACTGACTTAAAGACCTTTACCTAAAATGGATGCAGCCGGAGAAGAAGACAAAGGAGCAAGTGGGTGAAGTTCTCATCCTGGAGCAGTTCTATCGTTCACTCTCACCAGAGCAGGTGGTGGTCCGGTTCATTTGGGAGGGGCAGCTAAATCTGCTTATTTTTGCACTGTACCTCGACTAGGAAGGGAAGCGGTTCAGGGTGATGGCACGCGACAGATTACTGAGGTCAAAGTTAACGGGGAGCCCACTTTAGCTTTGCTGGGCACGGGTAGTGTACAGACCTTGGTCAATCCCTCTGTTTTGAAGGGTCAGGACCAGTTTGTGGGGCCAGGCCTTGACATCTTGTGTGTGCATGGGGATCATCGACTCTATCCAACAGCCATAGTTTATGTCAGGACAAACTTTCTTGTTAACTGTTGGGGTTGTAGAAAATCTAGCTCACCAGGTTATCCTAGGTCAAGATATACCAGTTTTGCAGGAACTTGTCCAATCCTGTAAACCTGTCTTTGTGGTGACTAGGTCACAGCAAAAATCTCAGGAGAGGGCTGGTAAAGGTGGAGATGGGGCAGAACAGGTGCTAAAGCAGTCCCAAAATCTAGCTGATGGTGACCAAAATGGTTTGGGTGAATTACCATTCTTTGAGTCAGACATTCCTCCTGTGGGTTCCTTTAAAGGGCGTAAAAGTAGGTGTCAGAGAAGACAAGAGAAAATGTCTGGTACAGCAAGGGTTTTCTCAAAATGTTTGCCAAAGTCTGAGGATTCTACTGATACCTTACCTGTAAATTTTTTTGCAGCTCCAGAGGCAGGATGAGTCTTTGCAGAATGCATTTAGCCAAACAAATAAGCAGGCCTGTAAGGACCCTCTGGGGGAGGTCTATGTCCTTAGGGAGGGTTTATTGTATCACGGGTCCGGAGAATCCCTTGTAGAGTGCAAGCAAGCTGCGGGAACAGGTGCTATGATAGGATCGCCAGCAGATTTTATTGGCCAAGACTCTCTGCAGCAGTGCAGGAGTATTGTCAGTCCTGCCCAGTCTGCCAGCTCTCGGGTAACAAAAATGTGCCAAAGTTTCCACTTCAGCCACTGCCTATTATTGATGTACCCTTTAGGAGAATAGCCATGGATATAGTAGGACCGCTGGAAAGGTCGCAGGCTGGTAACAAGTTTATTTTAGTCATCTGTGACTATAGCACACGCTACCCTGAGGCGTTCCCTCTTAGGGACATCACTGCAAAGCAGATTGCCTATGCTCTTCTCCAGCTATTTTCTAGAGTAGGCATTTCTTCAGAGATTTTTACTGATCAAGGGACAAACTTTCTGTCAAATACACTCAGACAGGTTTATAGGTTGTTGGGTATTAGGAGTATCCAGACCACCCCTTACCACCCACAGACTGATGGCCTAGTCGAGAGGTAGAACAGAACAGAACCCTGAAAAGAATGCTGAAAAAAGTTGTTTCCATCAGTGGCAAAGACTGGGACAAGTAGTTACCTTACCTTCTTTTTGCTTACTGTGAGGTGCCGCAGGCGTCCACAGGGTTCTCACCCTTTGAACTCCTTTACGGTCGGCAGGTGAGGGGCCCCCTTGATGTTTTGCAGGAGTCCTGGATTGGCAAGAAGAAGGGGACAGCCACTAATGTTCTTACCTATGTCCTAAAAATGCTTGATAAGATGGAGCAGTCTTCACAGCTGGTGAGGAAAAAGATGGAGAAAGCACAACAAGACTAGAAAACCTGGTATGATCGTACTGCAAGACAGAGGTCCTTTGAAGCAGGTCAGCAAGTACTTTTATTGCTCCTTACGTCTGACAATAAGTTATTGGCCAAATGGAAGGTACCCTATAAGGTCCTTAGGAAGCAAAGTGACACTGCTAATGAGATAGAGATGCCGGAGAGAAGAAATCCAAAACAAACTGTTCATGCTAATTTGTTGAAGGAGTGGAAGACTCGGGGACCCCCCTTTAAGCTCACAGTTTTATGTTCGGGCAGTGACAGAGGAAGATGAAGAGGGAGAGTTTACTCCTGTCAGGCATCCACTTGCCCAAATTAATTTGTCTCATCTCTCTCCTGCCCAGCAACATGAGTTGGGAGCCACATTCCTCCTGACCTTTTTAAAGAGAAGCCGTGATCCACAGATCTGGTGCAACATGACATCCAGCTAATGGACAGCACTCCTATATTCCGGAGAGAATGGTCTCAGTGCTGATGGAGGAGATTGAGGTCATGCTGGAGTTGGGTGTAATAGAACCCTCGACCAGTGAATGGAGCAACTCTGTGGTATTGGTCATCAAGAAGGATGGGAGTGTCCGGTTCTGCATAGACTTCAGAAAGGTAAATGCACAATCAAAATTTGATGCATGTCCTTTGCCTTGCCTGGATGACCTGATAGAGCGGGTTGGCCAATCCAAGTTCATCAGTACCCTGGATTTGTGTAAGGGGTATTGGCAAGTCCCACTTACGGATGCTGCCAAGCCTCTTACTGCCTTTAGGACTCCCTATGGACTATGGCAGTTCACAAAAATGCCCGTTGGGCTCCACGGAGCTTCTGTAACATTTCAAAGACTGATGAACAAGGTCCTGTCAGGTATGGAATCATTTTCGGCTGCGTACGTCGACGATGTGATTATTTACAGCAGCACATGGCAGGAACATCTTTCCCATCTGGAGGCCGTTCTACAACGGATTAAGCAAGCTGACTTGACAGTCAACCCAAAGAAATGTTCTTTGGCAAAGCAGGAGCTGCAGTACCTAGGCCACATCTTGGGAGGCGGTGTGATCAGGCCAGTGAAGGACAAAGTGGAGGCGGTGAGAGCGACTGAGAGGCCACCAGGAAGCAGGTCAGATCTTATCTGGGCCTAGTGGGTTGGTACAGGTGGTTCATCAGGAACTTCTCCGCCTGAGCCGCGCCCCTTTCTGACCTCACCAGCGCAAGCAAATCTAAAAGCTTCTGAGGGGAAGAACAGGAAAAGGCATTCCAGGACCTGAGAGACGCACTCTGTCATGAGCCAGTTCTGCAGAGTTCGAACTTCAGCTTGTCCTTCACTGTCCAGACTGACGCGTCCCTGCGTCCCACAGGGGTATTGGAGGCGTACTTCTGCGGGGAGAAGGCGAGGACCCTCATGGGTCCTGTAGGGGCGCTCTGGGAGTATGAGGTCTGGGGCCCTCTGCTAAGGGCTCCATGCAGGAGCTTGGTTCTCTGCAGTAAGTCAGACCTGAGAGGAGGCCCGGGGAAGACCTAGGACAGGACAGGGTAGGACCGAGGAGACTGTGTCTCTTGGTTGTTCTGGGAATGGGATTAGCTGAGGAGGTGCAGAGGGAGGTCCCAATTTCTGGTCTGGTCAAGGTCTGTTGCCCTTGTGACCTGGCCCTGGATAAAGTGATAAAAGATGGATGAACTGTAAGGCAATGACTTCTCTCTCTTCTCTGAAATATTGACATTTCGCTTTTATAGCTAGTTATATATAACAGTTAAAGTATTAGTGGTAATATGTAAGGTGTCTGGAAATTAAAGGGTTAAAATTATAGAATTTATATAAAATCTGGATTTTATTATTAGGATTGATGCAAATTAAACACAATTAGGCAGTGAAAGTAGCAAATATGTTGAGTATGTTGTGCTTGTACAGCATTACAGAAATGTAAATGATATGTTTTGTAAAAGATATGATCTGGCAAAAAACCTCAAAACTCATATTTTCATGTCTTGAGTTTACAATGAAAGCGATTTTACATAAATCATATGATTTTAAAGGTTCCATTAGGAGGAATTAATAAATGTAGTTATAATGGCCACGACAGAACTGAGTGTGATTTTTTTTTTTTTTTTTTTTGCCCCTGCATTCAAAACTAATAATACATACAAATTATTGATACTGTTTTTTATTGACATACACTTACCTCAAATGTTGAATATATAATAATTTAGGTGACATCAATTATTTGATAAAAAACAGTAATTTTATATTTTTGTGACATTGTGTGGTTTAACAATAAAAGGGGTTACTTTTTATTTGAATGAAATTAAAATTTTTATGACAAAGACCGATGTAAATTGAACAAATCAAGTTGTTAAAAGTGGAAAATTATTTCAATATAGATTATTTTTATAGCATATAAATACATATATATATACAATATATAAATACATAGAGCTGAGTGTAAAGTTGAAAGGAGCCGAGGGTTAAGTTGTGACTTATGAACACAGGGACTTAGATTTTTGTTTTAAGTGAATTTAACTTACTATGTCAGAAAAGTTGGCCCTATTTTAAAATACTACAATCTTCAACATAGTTATCGAATATTGCATGTTTTTTCCATATCGTGTAGCACTATTACAAGTTTTGAGTACTTCTTTCACCTCTGGAATGAGTGGGGAAAGTATTTAACTCAGGATAGAAAACATTAACAGTGAGGTTTGGTCCGAGTCTCAGAGTACACTGAATACTTGTACTGCAGTAACCTGCTCAGGTGAATTCAGGTTGAGGTGACGCGTATGACGCTGGTATTTTATTAAAGCTCCAGACAATAAAAGATGCTAAAATTAAACTATAATTATGTGAGAACAGAACACTGTGCCTCAGCAGAACTGGTCCTGCTAAAACAAAGAATGATAATTACTTATTATAAATCCATCTGAACGGCTGAAAGGCGTGATCAGGAATGTGCCTAAACCAAAAGATAGAACTGGTCGGTGAAGACGTGATTTTTTAAAAAGCAACAGGTTACACCCAAAACAACAAAAGTGTGGCTCCTCCCTTTGTGTATCAAACCTGAGTCACTGACAGAGCCAGATGTTTTTAACCGCAACTGCATCACATTCATATTTATTTACTAGAGTCATGTAAATAAAGAGCAGAGAGATGACGTCCAGGCTGTGATGCAGAGGCAATAATAAACTGCTTTCTTTAAACTGCAACTGCATTAAACACAGATGTTTTGTCGCTGACTCAACCTCTCACTTTGCGTTGGATGGATATCTTACAAATAAAGATGTTTGACATGTGCTTTCTTATGTGAGCACCATCACTTAAAAGTGTTTAGAAATGTGCCGTTTCGTGCCACTCAGAGCTGAGTCTGAGAAAAGGCAGTTTTTCCTTGCCACTGTCGCCAAGAGCAGCTCATGGAGGAATTATTAGGTTTCCTCTCAAAGGTGGCTGCACACACACTGACAGACGACCATTCACTCTCTAAAAATAAATCTTACATGTATCTTGTTTTAACCTGTGCAGCTGGAAGTTTGTGCTCTCAGAGGAGCGTGACAATAAAAACTGTTTTTTATTTTCTACTTCCTCCATTTGTCTTTCCTCAGAGAAATACCAAACTAAAAACAAAAGGTGAAGTGCTCAGGGCCATATTTACTCAAACTTGCAAGAGCAGCTTAAAAACAGAGCAAATACAAAGAGAAACTATGCAAGTAATGTAAATGAGAATTTTGTGTGAGCACAGCCACTGACAGCGAGAGCAACGCTGCTCAGCTCCCACTGCATCTTTCCCACAGCGATGCAGTGCAGAGTCCCGCCTCAGACAGGACTGACTGTAGCAGACTGAATATGTTCTCTGTCTCTGAGGGACAATCATTTCACTGCATTTTACTTTCCTTTATTAACTTTCTGTAGTACGTCTTTGTTAAATGTGTCATGTGATTCTGGCTCTGACCAGAGTCACGAGCGAGAATCAAGGAAAAATTGTCTCAGGTGAAGTCTGTTTCTTTGTTTCCTCCGCCTTCAAATCAACACATTACTGTTGTATCTTTGTAACTGAGCCGTGTTAAAGCATTAGAACTTATTGTCAGCGGCCCATCTGTGACTAAAAGCTGCTCTCTTTCCTCTGTAAAACCTTTGCACCTGCTCCTTCTACGTGCTAAGTTTTCACACAGATTTATCTCCGTACTCGTGCTAAATCAAACAGCGACTGCAAAGTGATTTCATTTGCACCTCGTTTTACAGATTCATTGAATCACAAGAGCAAAATCTGCGCTGTGCTGAATTTGCTCCATTTTTTCTTCATTTAGTGAGCAGCAAACCTTTGGCTGAATGTATTCTTGAAGGCAGAGCAGTCCCTGGACCCTGACACTCACACAGACGACCACTCACTCTCACATTCATTTACTCAGAGACATTCAGAGTCTCCAGTTCACCTGTACGTGCAGGTGTTCGGACGGAGGGAAGAAGGGGAGAGAACCCACAGGAACAAAAGATTCCTGCATCTGGACATGTGTTTGTATAATAAAAATGTGTTCTCTAATCTCTGAGAAAGTCGTCTCAGCTCCTTTTCTCTCAGGCGTCTCCACAGTGAATCGTTCACGTGGCTCCTGACCCCAGCACCAAAAGCAAAAACAAACCTCTTCACTGACGAGGAGTGAACAGGAAAATAATAATAATCAAATGAAATAGAAATGTTGGATTCTGTGAAAGAGGAGGTTCAGGTTCAGCTGGAGACAAGATTTAAGTCAAATATGTAAAATGTGCCTCTATCCATTTCAGGAAAATACAGATTCTTTACTGGAACAAAGCTCAAATTAAATAAAGTATAATAAATATTATTAAATATAAAGCACTGCATTAGTAAAACCAGATTGAACTCTGGTATTTTTAATAAACAGGTTTTATTATTGTTTACTGTGAGCTGACGATGAAAGGGCGTGATGCATTCTCCAAAGAAGGATTAAGAAATAATTAAAGAGATTTAAAGAATTCAACCATCGTCAGAACAACTGTCCCTCCCAGAGCCACCTCCAGAGTTTAAAAGGAACAACAGGAGACAAGACAGGAGTAACAGACAGGAGCAGCGTCCGTCAGCTCAGACCCAGGTACAAGACAGGAGTAACAGACAGGAGCAGCGTCCGTCAGCTCAGACCCAGGTACAAGACAGGAGTAACAGACAGGAGCAGCGTCCGTCAGCTCAGACCCAGGTACAGGTGTATCAGACGGTCAAACGCACAGGTACGAGACTAAATCTGGACCTGAAGACTCCAACGATGAAGACGTCTACACTGAAGCTGCTGTTTTCTCTGGCTTTAACTGTGGCTCTGTCCATCAACTCAGGTACATTATATTCTAGTTTAGACCTGGTTTAGACCTGGTTTAGACCTGGTTTAGTCCTGGTTTAGACCTGGTTTAGACCTGGTTTAGTCCTGGTTTAGTCCTGGTTTAGTCCTGGTTTAGACCTGGTTTAGACCTGGTTTAGTCCTGGTTTAGACCTGGTTTAGTCCTGGTTTAGTCCTGGTTTAGACCTGGTTTAGTCCTGGTTTAGTCTGGTTTAGTCCTGGTTTAGACCTGGTTTAGTCCTGGTTTAGACCTGGTTTAGTCCTGGTTTAGTCCTGGTTTAGTCCTGGTTTAGACCTGGTTTAGTCCTGGTTTAGACCTGGTTTAGTCCTGGTTTAGTCCTGGTTTAGTCTGGTTTAGTCCTGGTTTAGACCTGGTTTAGTCCTGGTTTAGACCTGGTTTAGACCTGGTTTAGACCTGGTTTAGTCCTGGTTTAGACCTGGTTTAGTCCTGGTTTAGTCCTGGTTTAGTCCTGGTTTAGACCTGGTTGAGTCCTGGTTTAGACCTGGTTTAGACCTGGTTTAGACCTGGTTCAGTCCTGGTTCAGTCCTGGTTTAGTCCTGGTTTAGACCTGGTTTAGTCCTGGTTTAGACCTGGTTTAGACCTGGTTTAGTCCTGGTTCAGTCCTGGTTTAGACCTGGTTTAGACCTGGTTTAGACCTGGTTCAGTCCTGGTTCAGTCCTGGTTTAGTCCTGGTTTAGACCTGGTTTAGTCCTGGTTTAGTCCTGGTTTAGACCTGGTTTAGACCTGGTTTAGTCCTGGTTTAGACCTGGTTTAGTCCTGGTTTAGACCTGGTTTAGTCCTGGTTTAGTCCTGGTTTAGACCTGGTTTAGTCCTGGTTTAGTCCTGGTTTAGACCTGGTTTAGACCTGGTTTAGTCCTGGTTTAGACCTGGTTTAGTCCTGGTTTAGACCTGGTTTAGACCTGGTTCAGTCCTGGTTTAGTCCTGGTTTAGACCTGGTTTAGTCCTGGTTTAGACCTGGTTTAGACCTGGTTTAGTCCTGGTTTAGTCCTGGTTTAGACCTGGTTTAGACCTGGTTTAGTCCTGGTTTAGACCTGGTTTAGTCCTGGTTTAGACCTGGTTTAGACCTGGTTCAGTCCTGGTTTAGTCCTGGTTTAGACCTGGTTTAGTCCTGGTTTAGTCCTGGTTTAGACCTGGTTTAGACCTGGTTTAGTCCTGGTTTAGTCCTGGTTTAGACCTGGTTTAGACCTGGTTTAGTCCTGGTTTAGACCTGGTTTAGTCCTGGTTTAGACCTGGTTTAGACCTGGTTCAGTCCTGGTTTAGTCCTGGTTTAGACCTGGTTTAGTCCTGGTTTAGACCTGGTTTAGACCTGGTTTAGTCCTGGTTTAGTCTGGTTTAGTCCTGGTTTAGACCTGGTTTAGTCCTGGTTTAGACCTGGTTTAGTCCTGGTTTAGTCCTGGTTTAGTCCTGGTTTAGACCTGGTTTAGACCTGGTTTAGTCCTGGTTTAGACCTGGTTTAGTCCTGGTTTAGTCCTGGTTTAGTCTGGTTAAGTCCTGGTTTAGACCTGGTTTAGTCCTGGTTTAGACCTGGTTTAGTCCTGGTTCAGTCCTGGTTTAGTCCTGGTTTAGACCTGGTTTAGACCTGGTTTAGTCCTGGTTTAGACCTGGTTTAGTCCTGGTTTAGTCCTGGTTTAGTCCTGGTTTAGACCTGGTTGAGTCCTGGTTTAGACCTGGTTTAGACCTGGTTTAGACCTGGTTCAGTCCTGGTTCAGTCCTGGTTTAGTCCTGGTTTAGACCTGGTTTAGTCCTGGTTTAGTCCTGGTTTAGACCTGGTTTAGACCTGGTTTAGTCCTGGTTCAGTCCTGGTTTAGACCTGGTTTAGACCTGGTTTAGTCCTGGTTTAGACCTGGTTTAGTCCTGGTTTAGTCCTGGTTTAGTCCTGGTTTAGACCTGGTTGAGTCCTGGTTTAGACCTGGTTTAGACCTGGTTTAGACCTGGTTCAGTCCTGGTTCAGTCCTGGTTTAGTCCTGGTTTAGACCTGGTTTAGTCCTGGTTTAGTCCTGGTTTAGACCTGGTTTAGACCTGGTTTAGTCCTGGTTCAGTCCTGGTTTAGACCTGGTTTAGACCTGGTTCAGTCCTGGTTCAGTCCTGGTTTAGTCCTGGTTTAGACCTGGTTTAGTCCTGGTTTAGTCCTGGTTTAGACCTGGTTTAGACCTGGTTTAGTCCTGGTTTAGACCTGGTTTAGTCCTGGTTTAGACCTGGTTTAGTCCTGGTTTAGTCCTGGTTTAGACCTGGTTTAGACCTGGTTTAGTCCTGGTTTAGTCCTGGTTTAGACCTGGTTTAGACCTGGTTTAGTCCTGGTTTAGACCTGGTTTAGTCCTGGTTTAGACCTGGTTTAGACCTGGTTCAGTCCTGGTTTAGTCCTGGTTTAGACCTGGTTTAGTCCTGGTTTAGACCTGGTTTAGTCCTGGTTTAGTCCTGGTTTAGACCTGGTTTAGACCTGGTTTAGTCCTGGTTTAGACCTGGTTTAGTCCTGGTTTAGACCTGGTTTAGTCCTGGTTTAGACCTGGTTTAGTCCTGGTTTAGTCCTGGTTTAGTCCTGGTTTAGACCTGGTTGAGTCCTGGTTTAGACCTGGTTTAGACCTGGTTTAGACCTGGTTCAGTCCTGGTTTAGTCCTGGTTTAGACCTGGTTTAGTCCTGGTTTAGACCTGGTTTAGTCCTGGTTTAGTCCTGGTTTAGACCTGGTTTAGACCTGGTTTAGTCCTGGTTTAGTCCTGGTTTAGACCTGGTTTAGACCTGGTTTAGTCCTGGTTTAGACCTGGTTTAGTCCTGGTTTAGACCTGGTTTAGACCTGGTTCAGTCCTGGTTTAGTCCTGGTTTAGACCTGGTTTAGTCCTGGTTTAGTCCTGGTTTAGACCTGGTTTAGACCTGGTTTAGTCCTGGTTTAGTCCTGGTTTAGACCTGGTTTAGACCTGGTTTAGTCCTGGTTTAGACCTGGTTTAGTCCTGGTTTAGACCTGGTTTAGACCTGGTTCAGTCCTGGTTTAGTCCTGGTTTAGACCTGGTTTAGTCCTGGTTTAGACCTGGTTTAGTCCTGGTTTAGACCTGGTTTAGTCCTGGTTTAGTCCTGGTTTAGACCTGGTTTAGACCTGGTTTAGTCCTGGTTTAGTCCTGGTTTAGACCTGGTTTAGACCTGGTTTAGTCCTGGTTTAGACCTGGTTTAGTCCTGGTTTAGACCTGGTTTAGACCTGGTTCAGTCCTGGTTTAGTCCTGGTTTAGACCTGGTTTAGTCCTGGTTTAGACCTGGTTTAGTCCTGGTTTAGTCCTGGTTTAGACCTGGTTTAGACCTGGTTTAGTCCTGGTTTAGACCTGGTTTAGTCCTGGTTTAGACCTGGTTTAGTCCTGGTTTAGACCTGGTTTAGTCCTGGTTTAGTCCTGGTTTAGTCCTGGTTTAGACCTGGTTGAGTCCTGGTTTAGACCTGGTTTAGACCTGGTTTAGACCTGGTTCAGTCCTGGTTTAGTCCTGGTTTAGACCTGGTTTAGTCCTGGTTTAGACCTGGTTTAGTCCTGGTTTAGTCCTGGTTTAGACCTGGTTTAGACCTGGTTTAGACCTGGTTTAGTCCTGGTTTAGTCCTGGTTTAGACCTGGTTTAGACCTGGTTTAGTCCTGGTTTAGACCTGGTTTAGTCCTGGTTTAGACCTGGTTTAGACCTGGTTCAGTCCTGGTTTAGTCCTGGTTTACACCTGGTTTAGTCCTGGTTTAGTCCTGGTTTAGACCTGGTTTAGACCTGGTTTAGTCCTGGTTTAGTCCTGGTTTAGACCTGGTTTAGACCTGGTTTAGTCCTGGTTTAGACCTGGTTTAGTCCTGGTTTAGACCTGGTTTAGACCTGGTTCAGTCCTGGTTTAGTCCTGGTTTAGACCTGGTTTAGTCCTGGTTTAGACCTGGTTTAGACCTGGTTTAGTCCTGGTTTAGTCTGGTTTAGTCCTGGTTTAGACCTGGTTTAGTCCTGGTTTAGACCTGGTTTAGTCCTGGTTTAGTCCTGGTTTAGTCCTGGTTTAGTCCTGGTTTAGACCTGGTTTAGACCTGGTTTAGTCCTGGTTTAGACCTGGTTTAGTCCTGGTTTAGTCCTGGTTTAGTCTGGTTTAGACCTGGTTTAGACCTGGTTTAGTCCTGGTTTAGACCTGGTTTAGTCCTGGTTCAGTCCTGGTTTAGTCCTGGTTTAGACCTGGTTTAGACCTGGTTTAGTCCTGGTTTAGACCTGGTTTAGTCCTGGTTTAGTCCTGGTTTAGTCCTGGTTTAGACCTGGTTGAGTCCTGGTTTAGACCTGGTTTAGACCTGGTTTAGACCTGGTTCAGTCCTGGTTCAGTCCTGGTTTAGTCCTGGTTTAGACCTGGTTTAGTCCTGGTTTAGTCCTGGTTTAGACCTGGTTTAGACCTGGTTTAGTCCTGGTTCAGTCCTGGTTTAGACCTGGTTTAGACCTGGTTTAGACCTGGTTCAGTCCTGGTTCAGTCCTGGTTTAGTCCTGGTTTAGACCTGGTTTAGTCCTGGTTTAGTCCTGGTTTAGACCTGGTTTAGACCTGGTTTAGTCCTGGTTTAGACCTGGTTTAGTCCTGGTTTAGACCTGGTTTAGTCCTGGTTTAGTCCTGGTTTAGACCTGGTTTAGACCTGGTTTAGTCCTGGTTTAGTCCTGGTTTAGACCTGGTTTAGACCTGGTTTAGTCCTGGTTTAGACCTGGTTTAGTCCTGGTTTAGACCTGGTTTAGACCTGGTTCAGTCCTGGTTTAGTCCTGGTTTAGACCTGGTTTAGTCCTGGTTTAGACCTGGTTTAGACCTGGTTCAGTCCTGGTTTAGTCCTGGTTTAGACCTGGTTTAGTCCTGGTTTAGACCTGGTTTAGTCGTGGTTTAGTCCTGGTTTAGACCTGGTTTAGACCTGGTTTAGTCCTGGTTTAGTCCTGGTTTAGACCTGGTTTAGACCTGGTTCAGTCCTGGTTTAGTCCTGGTTTAGTCCTGGTTCAGACCTGGTTTAGACCTGGTTTAGTCCTGGTTTAGACCTGGTTTAGTCCTGGTTTAGACCTGGTTTAGTCCTGGTTTAGACCTGGTTTAGTCCTGGTTTAGACCTGGTTTAGACCTGGTTCAGTCCTGGTTTAGTCCTGGTTTAGACCTGGTTTAGTCCTGGTTTAGTCCTGGTTTAGACCTGGTTTAGTCCTGGTTTAGACCTGGTTTAGACCTGGGTTAGACCTGGTTTAGTCCTGGTTTAGACCTGGTTTAGTCCTGGTTTAGTCCTGGTTTAGACCTGGGTTAGACCTGGTTTAGACCTGGTTTAGACCTGGTTCAGTCCTGGTTTAGTCCTGGTTTAGACCTGGTTTAGTCCTGGTTTAGACCTGGTTTAGACCTGGTTTAGTCCTGGTTTAGACCTGGTTTAGACCTGGGTTAGACCTGGTTTAGTCCTGGTTTAGACCTGGTTTAGTCCTGGTTTAGTCCTGGTTTAGACCTGGGTTAGACCTGGTTTAGACCTGGTTTAGACCTGGTTCAGTCCTGGTTTAGTCCTGGTTTAGACCTGGTTTAGTCCTGGTTTAGACCTGGTTTAGACCTGGTTTAGACCTGGTTTAGACCTGGGTTAGACCTGGTTTAGACCTGGTTTAGACCTGGTTTAGTCCTGGTTTAGTCCTGGTTTAGACCTGGTTTAGTCCTGGTTTAGACCTGGTTTAGACCTGGGTTAGACCTGGTTTAGTCCTGGTTTAGACCTGGTTTAGTCCTGGTTTAGTCCTGGTTTAGACCTGGGTTAGACCTGGTTTAGACCTGGTTTAGACCTGGTTCAGTCCTGGTTTAGTCCTGGTTTAGACCTGGTTTAGTCCTGGTTTAGTCCTGGTTTAGACCTGGTTTAGTCCTGGTTTAGACCTGGTTTAGACCTGGTTTAGACCTGGTTTAGACCTGGTTCAGACCTGGTTTAACTCGGTCTTGTCTCTTGCAGCTGCTGGAATTGTTTGCACGGCTTGCTCAGACCCAAATGACTCCAGTTGTGCGTCGACAGTTCCTTTCCCCTGCCCCAGTGACATAAACATGTGCGTCTCTATCACCATTTTAGGTAACACTGTTCTTTATTTTACTGTTGTCCATTTAAATTTGCAGTTTTGTGTTAATAAAGCCATTACTCAGATACACATCCATACGAACAATCTGAGCTTAGAATAATATATCAACATCACTTCTAGTTCCACATGACACACTTGTATTAACTCATACAGTTTCTAACCTGTTTCTGTTCACAGCGACCGCAGGCGGGACTCAGACCACTCAGAAAGTAAGGAACTGTGCTCCCTCCAGTCTCTGTCCAGCTGCAACAACCCAGGACTTTTCACTTGACATTGGAGCTGCTAATGTTTTAGCAAAAGCAGTTTGCTGTAACTCAAACAACTGTAACTTTGCCGACGCAGCCAGTGAGTGACTTTATTCTTCATGATTCTGTGTCAGGTTTGATTAACTTCACATTTATCTTTGAGGAAAATAATGGGTTGGTTCAAACCTCACACACAAAGATTTGTAAAGTTTATGTATTTTCTATTTCTTTTATTTGACTGACTGTTGTTCTGTTCCAGCTCCGACGCCCCCTGCTGATGGCTCAAACCAATGCTACGCCTGTGACCCTTTCACCAGTTCATGCAGCCCAGGATTAACCTGCAACGCTCTGGAGGACAACTGCTTCTCAACGACAGGTCAGTGACACACAGGGCCTCACCACAGGGACTGGACACCTGCAGGGACCGGACACCTGCAGGGACCGGACACCTGCAGGGACCGGACACCTGCAGGGACCAGACACCTGCAGGGACCGGACACCTGCAGGGACCGGACACCTGCAGGGACCGGACACCTGCAGAGACCGGACACCTGCAGGGACCGGACACCTGCAGAGACCGGACACCTGCAGGGACCGGACACCTGCAGGGACAGGACACCTGCAGGGACCGGACACCTGCAGGGACAGGACACCTGCAGGGACCGGACACCTGCAGGGACAGGACACCTGCAGGGACCGGACACCTGCAGGGACAGGACACCTGCAGGGACAGGACACCTGCAGGGACTGGACTCCTGCAGGGACAGCTGTGATATTAACTGTGTAATGTGTGTTCTCTGCAGTGACACCGTCAGGAGGCTCCTCAGGCCCAGCTTACGGCTGTGCCTCCTCTAATCTGTGTTCTCTGGCTCCATATTTATCTACCTCCCCTCTGCTAAAGAGCATCGGGACCATCAACCAGACTCCCACCTGCTGTGCCGAGTCCAACTGCAATGCTCCTCCTACTACTACTCCAGCCCCAACTACTACTACTATTACTCCAGCACCAACTACTACCACCACTACTCCAGCCCCAACGACTACTACTACTCCAGCCCCAACCACTACTACTACTACTCCAGCCCCAACTACTACTACTACTACTCCAGCCCCAACTACTACTACTACTACTCCAGCACCAACTACTACTACTACTACTCCAGCCCCAACTACTACCACCACTACTCCAGCCCCAACTACTACTACTACTCCAGCCCCAACCACTACTTCTACTACTCCAGCCCCAACTACTACTACTACTACTCCAGCACCAACTACTACTACTACTCCAGCCCCAACTACTACTTCTACTACTCCAGCCCCAACTACTACTACTACTACTCCAGCACCAACTACTACCACCACTACTCCAGCCCCAACTACTACTACTACTCCAGCCCCAACTACTACTACTACTCCAGCCCCAACTACGACCACCACTACTCCAGCCCCAACTACTACTACCACTACTCCAGCCCCAACTACTACTACTACTACTCCAGCCCCAACTACTACTACTACTCCAGCCCCAACTACTACTACTACTCCAGCCCCAACTACGACCACCACTACTCCAGCCCCAACTACTACCACCACTACTCCAGCCCCAACTACTACTACTACTACTCCAGCCCCAACGACTACCACCACTACTCCAGCACCAACTACTACTACTACTACTCCAGCACCAACTACTACTACTACTACTCCAGCCCCAACTACTACTACTACTACTCCAGCCCCAACTACTACTACTACTCCAGCCCCAACTACGACCACCACTACTCCAGCCCCAACGACTACCACCACTACTCCAGCACCAACTACTACTACTACTACTCCAGCCCCAACGACTACCACCACTACTCCAGCACCAACTACTACTACTACTACTCCAGCCCCAACGACTACCACCACTACTCCAGCACCAACTACTACTACTACTACTGCAGCACCAACTACTACTACTACTACTCCAGCCCCAACTACGACCACCACTACTCCAGCACCAACTACTACTTCTACTACTCCAGCCCCAACGACTACTACTACTACTCCAGCCCCAACGACTACCACCACTACTCCAGCCCCAACTACTACCACCACTACTCCAGCCCCAACTACTACCACCACTACTCCAGCACCAACTACTACTACTACTACTCCAGCACCAACTACTACTTCTACTACTCCAGCCCCAACTACTACTACTACTACTCCAGCACCAACTACTACTTCTACTACTCCAGCCCCAACGACTACTACTACTACTACTCCAGCCCCAACTACTACTACTACTCCAGCCCCAACAACTACCACCACTACTCCAGCCCCAACTACTACTACTACTACTCCAGCCCCAACTACGATCACCACTATTCCAGCCCCAACTACTACTACTACTACTCAAGCCCCAACGACTACTACTACTACTCCAGCCCCAACTACTACTACTACTCCAGCCCCAACAACTACCACCACTACTCCAGCCCCAACTACGACCACCACTACTCCAGCCCCAACTACTACTACTACTACTACTCCTGCAGGTACAAAGTACTCCTTTATAGAATATAACTTTACCAAACCTGGAAAAACATTTTCCATTTCATTTTTCTTTGTTTTAACAACAGTTGCCATTTTATTTTTATTACAGTTTAATGACATTTTACTTTTTTGCTTTTCAGCTGCAGCAGCCCCAGCATCTACTACAACTACTACTACTACTACGACCACAGCCTCATCAGCTGTGTCTTTGGTGAGAATGGGTTTGCTCCATTCTCTACTGGGACTGATCCTGATGATTCTGTTTTAACTAAAAACAACTTTAATACTGACAAGTTCAGCTGTGACCAGAGTCTGGGCCATTTACAGCACCTTTCATTTGTTTATTATATTCACAAATGTACCCCAGTAAAAGTATCTATGTACTCTCCACCTTTGATATTTACAGTAGTCAGTGGTTTACTCTCTGCTCCTGTCTCTTACTCTGAACTGCTTACAAACTATAGTCTACTGCAGGCAGTAGCGTGTCTTATACTTTAGACACAAGTAGCTCACACTCAGAACCGTATTTACAAAAACTTGGTCTTTGTGAAACTGAATAATTGGTGAAGCTTCAGAGACAGAACTGACTCTGAGACTGAGGTGAATTCTGTGGAAGACGAGCACAAATGCACTGCAACTATTTAATCTATGTTATTTATAATATAAACTGTGTAATTGTGTGTAAATATAACAAATAAAAAATATATTATCAGAGATTTTGACCGAGATGTAATGGCAGCCTACACTCTTACAAAAGTGGATGACTGAAAGGATTTTTTTTTTATGTGTCAAACACAAACCAATCACCTTCAATTGAAATTATATCTTTTAGAATTGTTATCTACATGAAAACACAGCATAAATGTTCAGGCCTGCAGTTCTCCAAATGTGGTTTAAAATATTTATAAATATGTATGATGTAACCTTTGTAAATATGTCTAAATATAAATATGAAGAATATATTATTAGATTTTTATGAGTTTTAATGGCACTTTCACAGCAAATTTTTAGAAAACTGGACAGATGAAAAATCCATTAATATATGAGTCAAATCCAAACCAATTAAATTTTGTAGAATTGCTAAAAATAAGGCTCCAGCCCCATGATCCCTAATGAGAATAATCAGAAGACGACTGAATGAACTCTTTAATTGCTGTGGTAATAATGTGTTGTTAAAATGGGGCGACAGTAGCTCAGTTGGTAGAGACGCTTGTTCTCTAACTCAAATCATTGGTGGTTCAAGCCCAGCTACTGGCATTACAGACTGCCATTGTGTCCTTGGGCAAGACACTTCACCCACCTTACCTATCTATGTCTTTGTTTGGTGGTGGATGGAGGGGCTGTAGGCGCAAAATAGCAGCCATGCTTTCATCCGCAGCTGTGGCTACAGAAGTAGCCCACCACCGAGTGTGGGACTGAATGAATAATGCACCAAATTGTAAAGTGCTTTGAGAAGCTTGACAAGCTTGTAAAGCCTAATATATCCAGTCCAGTCCATTATTATTATAAGTGGTGAGGTGTGTTCAGTGAGTTATGGTGAAACACCCAACTCAGATCCTGTGTTTTGGTGACACCTTGTGGACACTGTGAGTATTGGTTTGATCACAGATAAAAGAATGTCCCTGAACAAGTTTGAGGAGTGTAACCCTCACACTAGAAACCTTTAAACGAGCACAGTAATTCCTCACAATAAAATCAGATGTTGTATTAATTATTTCAATCAAAGCCCAGTTTGTTCAGTTAATCTGCAGGATCACAGTCAGGAAAGAGACTCAACAGTTTTAGAGATTCATCTCCTGCAGCACAATATTAATATTATGATGATGATTATTGTTGTTATTATTATTATTGTACTCTATCACCGAGTTTCGGTCTTTCCCAGAGTCGGGCTTCAGTTCACCAACCGGCTGACATCCCGTTATCTGTGGATCGTGCCTTTGCGCGGTTGAAGATGTTAACCCGCCCTTGAGGTAAAGATTAAGGCAATGCCACAATTTGTGATGCTTGGTGTTGTTTTCTCACCTCCTTCCTCCCTCCAGCTAGGAGTCCAGCACAGTTCTCAGAATACGTCCTGTTAGTAGGAGCACACTCTACAGCAACACACTGGATGTTACATGACACTGTATCCTGCCCAAGTTGCCCTGGAGCTCTCGGGGACAGTGTCCAGTGCACCAATGATAATCGGTACAGCCTTACAACTTTAGCAGCTCTGTTGCTGGCATTGTGTGCTTATCGTGTTTCTCTTGCTGTTTTGACTCGACTCTGGAGTCCCACAGGTTTGCAACATCAGTGAGTGTCTCATCCACCTCTTTGTCAATGGCAACAATGTCTGGTCGTCTGGCTTCGATGACATGGTCGGTGTTAATGTTCATGTCCTGAGTGTCCTCCAGGACTGTCTGTGGTTGGGGTTCATGCCAGATCGTACTTCGGTCGCACCTCCTCTTGTGTACTCCCTGTGCAAGTTGGGAACATTTGCTGAAGATGTGGTTATCTCTTCATGCTTGTACGGTTTTCTCACGGACTCCAATTCACAGCGAGTGCGTTGTGTGAGCGGTATTTCTCCAACCAGGGCCAGCTGGGAGACCACGAGTTCACGGGAGAGGAGCGAGTTCAGGCCACGTGTGCCTCTGATCACAATCTCCCATTCATTTGGAGATTATTTAAATATTTAATCAAGGTTGAAGCACAAAAGTCACAGAAATATAAACGTCAACCCTGGGTAAGGATGCTGCGTATATAAATACTTTCTTTTTACTCACGTTTGATGGTGTCCACTGTCGTCTGTGACCTGTGTTCTCAGTTAAGACGTAATGTTTACAGCAATGTGAGTGAGAGGCTGCACACTCGTTTTTATTTTGAAATTTACCGGATCCTCTTCACTGGACCCGGGTCTGACTTCCTGTCTGACTCTGCTCTGTTCAACTTTATGTCTGATGGCTCCAGCATCTGACAAAATAGACCTGATACTTATTTCTGTTGCAGCACGGAACACGAAGACGTACTGCAGCTCAGCTGGTGTGAACTCGCTCATTGACTTGCATTGCCTCTATTTCCTGCGGAGGTCGTACGGGACGCGCAACGTATTCAGGAGACAGACAGAGACAGAGGAAAGTGTGCCAAGGTCAGCCAGTACAGTTTAGGATAACTACAGTGCACTGGAATGCGTTCTAACATGTTACCAGCTCATGATGAAACTGTCAACGAGCCAACCACAATCAGCCACGCAACTGTGCAAAACTTGGACCAATGAAGAAAGTCCACAACCAGCTAAATGTTATCTTTAATAATGAATAGAGTGATGCTTATGCTTAGAAAATTAGATAAAGGCATGTTATATTAAAACTAGGGCTTTTTGTGTTTTTTAGAAGATTTGAGAGGTTGGAGAGATGTCAGAAGATTCTGGAGGCTTGGTGGGATTTTTGTGAGAGAAGATGAGAGCCTTTGTATTCTCCTTTTCGCTGCTTTTTTAAGATTAAATGTTTGTTTTTTTCTGTAATTAGTTTAGAAGTTCTCAAACGCAGCTATTGCTTTTGCAGCTAACTCACCACATCTCTGTCTTCATTTGTTAAGTGTTTCAGCCCATGATATCACTATATTTGCTGTTATTGTAAACTTTTAGCACGACTTTTGCAAAATTGCTGACTCAGCACTTTGCAGATTTCAGTCCAAAATTGCCAACTTCCGGTTTGTCAGGGGGCGTGGCCAAACCCTAACCCTAACCCTATACCTGAGGTATATGTGTTTGTGTAGTACTTGATGCCATGAGTGTGTACATGGGAAAGCGCTTCGCGCACTTCAGGGCAGTGTGCTTCATGCACTGCTGTGCAGACACAATAGGCCCTGCGCCACCCTTGGGGCTCAGGCCTATTATAGTGTAAAGTTGACAAGCTTGACTTCTCCTTAGCAGCACGATACGTAAGCTTTATGGTTTCTTGTAAGAGACAGGTAAGAACTGCGGGCATGTGGCTGACTTACCTGACCTCTGTGGAGTTGAGTTTGGAACAATTCCCCTGTAGCTGAGGGCACCAGGGAGAAGACCAAGCACTGGAGGGTGGCCAGGCCTAAGACTCCTCCTTGAGCTCTCCTATAGACTTGAGATGATTCTCCAATATTTTAGTTGTAACTGTAGCTGTAGTCTTTGGCCACCTTTACTGTGTGTACGTGGTAATGGTTTGACTTCATGCTGCCAAACCCTCTTTGTCTGCAAAACAATAAATGTAAAAGTACTGGATATCAACAACATGAGCATTAAAATGATGGTACTGGCTTTCATAAACTAAAGTGAGAAGGAAAAACACTTGGCAATAACTTAGTACATCTGGTGTAACAGCCACCACAAAAACTTGTTAATAACAAAACATTATTAGCAGTATTATGCTAATGCTGTGGTTTGTTGATAAAGTTGCATTCACACTCTCAGGTTTGGCACAAACTATACTTTAGTAATTAACATTTTGTTTGTTTGTTTTTTACTGAAAGGCAAGAAACTGCACATCTTTCAGCCTCCATCTGAGTACGGTCTGTGACAGTGCCTCATGTGCTGCAGGACCAGATGATCCAGAGGTGCATGCTGGGATCTGCTGAGGCCTGCTCATGTTTGTCACTGACGTCCCACAGACCATAGGCTTTAGACTCCAAGTTAAAATGCTGACAGACAAGAAACTTTAAACTAATATGTTTCTCCTCGACACTGAGAGGAGCAGCTGAGCCTCCTGGTCCCTCCCTGGGGAGGTGTTCATGTCCCACTGGGAGGAGGCCCCAGGGAAGACCGAGGACACGCAGGAGGGACTATGTCTCTCGGTCTGGGAATGCTTTGGGGTTCCTCCAGGGGAGCTGGAGGAAGTGTCCGGGGAGAGGAAGTCTGGGCGTCCCTGCTTAGACTGCTGCCCCTGCGACCCAGCCCCGGATAAAGTGAAAGAAGATGGATGGAATAAACAGACAAATGAACTGACATGAACTAGCTCTGGCTAACATTCTTCCTGGTGAGCAGAGAGGTATAAAGTTAGTCACATGGCTCACATTACGAGCAAAAATACTGCGTAGTACTAAATACTGTGTAGTACTAAATACTGTGTAGTACTAAATACTGTGTATTACTAACGCGACCCAGTAATCTGTTGGAAAAGACGTAAGAGAGATTCACCAGAAAAGTGGAACTGGCGGTTAGCTTTAGCTGCTTTGTCACGTTTTTCACATTACACAACTGAGAACAAAAGATCACAATATATATCACATTGTCAGTAATGATGTCTTACCTTTAATAAAAAGCTCAGGGTCTGTTTCTAACCCAAAGCAGACCTGAGCTCCTCCGCGAGTGAATCCAACGCTCGGCCGATGTTGACTCTCGTCCTCCCCCGGCGCTGTCACTCTCCCGTGTGGCTCTTTTGGTCGCGCTAGATAAAACTTCCTTTGTTTTTTATGTTTGCGTGGTGTTTTACTCTGTGTTTTGTTGTGCGGGAGGCCAGGGGTTGCTCGGTTTATCCAGAGTCAAAACTACGCTCGCGAAAGCCGCTCTCCATCGTGGCGGCTCACGGAGAACGCGCATTACGTCACAGCCACAGAGATTTCTCAGAAAAACCCACCCAAGACCCTGAAATGAGTCTCCATCTGAGAGAGGCAACTGGGAGAACAGTCAAGGTCTCTGCTCATCACATTATGGTTGGCTCATAAAAGGACAAATAAAAAGGTTCAGAGGCCCATGATTTGATTAGAAAGCAATCGATTCATCAGACTCCTTTCTGGTTCCTGTCAGCATTAATTATTCAACTATGATTCATTTTAATTGTATGTTTTATATCTAAAATGTAATTTTAAACACTTTCTACTATAAAAACCAAAACTAGAGGACTAATAATTAATATGTTGCAGTAACAAATTGTTAACATTTGTCAAAGCTGACTCTTTGAAACCCAGCAGTATCAGATTTGTGTTGGATACAGCCGAATTTAATAATCTGTAGTCTTTAAAATTCAGATTATTAGCTTTTCGGAATCAAATCAGAAACTATATATTTACTATATATTTATTTTCCCACCTCTAGTCACTATCTAGTGTTGCCAACTTAGCAATTTTGTCGCTAGATTTAGCAAATTTTCAGACCCCATTAGCGACTATTTTCAAAAAACGACTTGCGACAAATCTAGCAACATTTTGGGTAACCTTTAAAAAGTTGTCAGAAGCGTTCTGGGACTTACCTTAAGGCAAGCTGGACTGTCACAAAATCCAGCGAGTCCTGTTCCTGCTGATCTGATTGGGTGCTGCCGTGAGTGGGTGGGGCTTAGGTTTGCCGACAACCAAAAGCTCTTTTAGCAAAAGTTGTTAACAACATGGCGACGCAGAAATACGTAAGCTACGCTGCTCTATGTTTACAAGAACAGCAAAAATCTTCTGAAGTTTTATTGTGTTGTTTCACTGCAGCAGTTTGTTGTTTAGCTACGAAGCTGGCGCTTTATCCAATCGCCTCCCAGTATTCCACTGAAAGTCCCGCCCCTTCACAAATGTTTTTAACTGGAGCTGATCCAGACTGAGATAACGTTAGCGACTCTGCCAGCGTTAGCACAGGGACAGAGCAGAGGGACACAGCAGCGAGCAGGACCCTGTGTGTCTCAGTCTGAAAACAGACTTATGCTAAATAAATAAATTATGAGAGTTTTACATAAAAAACAGCTCAGGTCAGGCATCATCATAAAGTTAGAAAATATGTTCGTGTGTTCCAATTCAGTTCTTAGAATTGTGTAAACAGTTATTATAAGCCATAAAACTGACTAAATACTTTTCATAACCTAATCTTTTTTTTTCTCCAGTACTGTATCTGTGCTGCTTATGGAAGTTAGGCTAAAAATATTTTTTTAAAGGTCTATAAGACATTATTTCTATTAAAGAGTTTGTAGAGAGGGAATAGGGACAAAACAGTTAAATTTTATAATAACAGTTTGGGTTTTTATATACATTTGTCCGGATGACGTCATTAATATGCAAATTGCATAATTTGGTGACTTTTGGAGCAGGACCCAACTACTTCCCATTGTAAATAGTTGTCAGCATTGCTATCTACCTGTGTGTTCGAGTCCTTGGGCTGGGGCTCCCATCCAGTTCTGGAGAGTGGATCCTTTCTTCTCTGCACCGCTGCAGTCGAATAATGCATCCAAAAAAACTGACCTATGGATAAAGCCAGAATAAAGCAGCGTAAAACACTGTACCTGTAATGACTAGAGCTTAAAGCGACTGTTCCAAGTGGTTTAACAATGAAGTCTCAGTTATGTCATACCACAAGGTTAGATATTACATCACATTTATAATGCCAAATGTATTTGCTTAAATGTTGTAATTCAGTAAAACCAGTTCAAACTGAGACTCACAGTGCATAGTGACACATTCAAAATAACATGAAATTGCTTTAAAGTGCATTAGAAATACACATTAGCTCTTAATTTGACCAATTTCTGCCAAAATACTGGCAAAATGCTAATAAAGTGTACTTAACATTCACATTAGAATATTTTACAGTACTCTGAACCTCGTTAGCACCAGAGGGGAAAAAAAAGGAGTATGCTAAAATAACAACAAACACTAATACAACACATTTAAACAACCATACAACAATGCTTTGGTAAAACACTGAGAACTATTTAGTTATTAGTAAAATAGACCCATAGCTAATAGGTTTAGCCTTCCTAAAGTGCATTTTAACTGTAAAATAGCTAGCGCGAATTAGCATCGCTTCTAGTGCCGATTAGCATGTTATGCCGAGTAGCATAGGTCGCTAATCGGTATTTAAGCAACCATACAACAATGCTTTGTTAAAACACTTTGAGAACTATTTAGTTATTAGTAAAATAGACCCATAGCTAATAGGTTTAGCCTTCCTAAAGTGCATTTTAACTGTAAAATAGCTAGCGCGAATTAGCATCGCTTCTAGTGCCGATTAACGTTAGCATGTTATGTCGAGTAGCATAGCTTGCTAATCGGTATTTAAGCAACCATACAACAATGCTTTGTTAAAACACTTTGAGAACTATTTAGTTATTAGTAAAATAGGCCCATAGCTAATAGTGTTAGCCTTCCTAAAGTGCATTTTAGCTGTAAAATACCTAGCGCGAATTAGCATTGCTTCTAGCGGCTTCTTCTGACTCACCAAAGCCAGGCAGCACGTGTTAGCAGTGGGCTTCAGTCTCTGCAGTATCTGAGGAGTTTAAAAAAAAACGCTTCATCGCTAACTGTAATTATTAGCAGCTTAAATGTGGCTTTAGCATCGGTTTGAGCTCAGACTCAGGTTTTCAGACCAAATGCTGATACAGCAGTTAGCTTTACTCACCTGAACAGCGGCAGGGACGAACGGGGTGGAGCTTAATCGTTAAAGTCAGCCTTTCTTCAATAAACAAGTGATAAACAATAAATACAAGCTGTGTCCCAAATCAACGACTGCAGCCTTCGAAGGTCGCGGTCCACGGAGGCTACTCCTTCTTGTGACATTCGTGGACCACAAAGGCCGAGCCGAAATGGGACGGTCCGGTCCACGGAGCGTACGTCAACAGCTGCTCCTCCTCTGGTTTGCCGCTGCTGTCGCCTAGTAACCAGGACCGCAGCTGCTCGCGCTAATTCACTTTATTCATTGGTCACAAATGGAGCCAGAAATAACAGTTATTTTATTTTTATTTTGTTTAATTTACTCCTCGAGGAGTTTGAAGCCGTTACCCGCCGACTGTGGTGGTTGATGTTTTTCCGGCAGACCTCAGTAAGTCATCAACCTTTTAACTTGCCACTTTTACTCGAAAAAAAAAAAAAAAAAAAAAAAAATAAAAAATATATATATATATATATATATATATATATATATATATATATATATATATCGTAAAAATCCCTCTTTTATAGTTTTCAGTAATTAAATTGTTATGAAACAAAAGTATAACTTATTACATTTTCTAATAGGCTGGGTGTGTCTGAAATCAGACCACACTTACATTAGGATTTGTGTTAATCTTTATGCAAAGGTAATATTAGTAAAAAATAATGTAACTTTTCACAATATTTTACTCCTACATAGTAATAAGTAATAATAACATGAATATACAGTATGTAATAAAAAGCAGAAGTCTTTCTCTTTGGGTGTAGAACATTTTATTACACTTTCATCTAAATACTTTTATCTAACTCTTGGATTAGGTGGAAATTGCATAGTCATTTTTAACAATCACCTTCTTCTTTCCAGAACCTGAGGAGACCCATGTACTGCAGGATAAACCTGAGCGTGCCTGTGCTGGACAGGTTTTTTAACCAGCAGGACACACGGCCTGATTTTCGGCTCAGCAGAGAGTCCCTGGCAGTGTTGCTGGACCTTCTGAACCAGGACCAGAGACATGGATTGGTTGCCACAATTGAGGTCCTGGTCTTCCTCTTCTGGCTGGCAAGCGGTGCATTGTACAGGGTCGTCTCCAGAGAGTTCGGGATGCGTCGCTCCACCGTCCACCGCATCATCCACAGGGTCACTGAGGAGGTGGTGGCCATCCGAGAGATGGTCATCCACTTCCTGAAGACCGCAGAAGACCTGGAGGCAGTGACCCGTGGGTTTGCAGGGCTGGCAAGGCACTGAGCCTTCGCCAAAGCAGCAGGTGAATCAATGGCTGCCATGTCAGCATTAAGCCACCGAGCGGCCCTGATGGTCAGTGCTACAGGAACAGAAAGCTGTTCCCATCAATAATCCTTCAGGCAGTCTGTGACCATCAGGGCCGCTTCATGGACATCTATGTGGGCTGGCCTGGGTCAGTCCACGACTCGAGAGTGCTCCGCCACAGCCCTCTGTACAGGTGCGCATTCTACCCTCCTCCAGGGCACTTCATCCTCGCAGATGGTGGCTACCCGTGCCTCCAACAGCCACTCCCCCTCGTCACTCCCTGCAAGAGGCCGCTGCAAGGTGTGGGAGCCCAGCGCTTCAGCCTCCATCACTCAAAGGCACGCTCCATTATAGAGTGTGTCTTTGGGATGATGAAGACCAGGTTCTGGGCCATCTTCTTTCATGCGCTGGAGGTGGACCGCACCATTGCACCCCAGGTAAGTAATTGCAGTTATTTTAGAATAGTGAGCACTAAATCAAAAGGGGACAATTTTCATTTTTAAGATAATAATGCCATTTTTAAACCATTCTGCCATTTCAGGTCATAGCAACTCAACTCAACTCAACTTTATTTATAAAGCACTTTAAAAACAACACAGTCGGCCAAAGTGCTGTACACAGCAATAAGAAAATAAAAACACAACAAAGAAAAATCCATGTAAGGAAATAAAGGAACAGAGACTTATGACTAATATGAAACAAAGGTGAATTGATAACAAATAATAAATAAAAACAATAAAAACAATAAAAACAATAAAAGTCAACATCTCAAACTGAGGTAAAAGCCAAAGAGAAAAGGTGCGTTTTAAGAGAGGACTTAAAAACAGGAAGTGATTCAGCTCAGGTCTAAGGTGCAGGGGCAGCTCATTCCACAGTTTAGGGGCAGCAACTGAGAAAGAGCGGTCCCCTCTAAGCTTCCTCCTTGTTTTTGGGACGACTAACAAAGATTGATCTGCTGACCTTAGAGAGCGTGCAGGGCTGCAGGGCTGAAGCAGGTCACACAGATACCGAGGGGCAAGACCATGGAGGCATTTAAAAACAAATAAAATAATTTTAAAATCAACACGGAAACGAACTGGAAGCCAGTGCAATGACTTTAAAATTGGGGTAATGTGTTCATGTTTTTTTGTACCAGTTAAAAGCCGAGCAGCAGCATTTTGAACAAGCTGCAGTCGGGCAAGCGACGTCTGGCTGAGCCCAACATAAAGTGCATTGCAATAGTCTAAACGATTTGTAATAAAAGCATGAATTAAAATCTGAAAGTGATGTTGAGAGAGGACTGGTTTGACTTTGGCGAGCTGTCGCAGCTGAAAAAAGCTTGACCTCACAACTGAGCTGATCTGAGCATCCAGTTTCAGATCAGCATCCAGTCTCACTCCCAGGTTTGTTGCTGTAGGCTTCACGTAATGTGTCAGAGCACCCAGGTCTCCATTAACGGTGGTGGTATGACTAGGCCCAAACAGCAGGACCTCAGTCTTTTTATCATTAAAATTCAAGAAGTTTAGCGACATCCATGCCTTGATTTCATCAAGACACACTAGAAGTTGTTTTGCACAATTTGCATGTTCTCGCTTTAGTGGCATATAAATCTGAGTATCATCCGCATAAAAATGGAATGAGATGCCATGTTTACGGAGGATTGACCCAAGCGGAAGAAGATACAATGAAAAAAGAAGAGGCCCGAGAATGGAACCTTGAGGCACTCCACACCTGAGAGGGGCTGCAGAGGACTCAGCGGCCCCAACTTGAACACAAAATTGTCTACCTGTAAGGTAGGACCTAAACCATTCCAAAGCACAGCCCTGAATGCCCACAGAGTTCTCAAGCCGGGACAAAAGGATCTCATGGTCCACAGAGTCAAAGGCAGCTGTTAGATCTAGCAGAACCAGTAAGACACAGTGACCAGAATCTGTGGCTTAAAGAACATCATTAAACACTCTCAGTAGTGCTGCCTCTGTACTGTGCAGGGTTTTGAAGCCAGACTGCAACACCTCAAGGATGTCATGTGCATCTAAGAATGATTTCAACTGACAATAAACAATTTTTTCTAAAATTTTTGAGATAAAAGGGAGCTTAGAAATGGGCCTAAAATTTGACATGACCGAAGTGTCTAAACCAGGCTTCTTGATCATTGGTTGCACCACAGCATGTTTAAAACTCTCAGGCACAATACCATTTGCCAAGCTGGAGTTTAAAATGTGAAGCACATATGGAGCCAAAGTGGAAAAGACCTCTTTAAATAAACGAGGTGGAAGTGGATCATTTGGAGATCCAGAAGGCTTCACATGAACAATAATTTTGTTTAAAAAAGGCAAACTGACAAGATCAAACTGGTCAAAAACAGCAGAAAACGTGACAGGAATTGATGGGTCATACAATGGACGACAAATTAAGGCCCTAGTACTTTCAACCTTACTAATAAAAAAGTGCAAAAATCTCTCACAGACCTCAACTGAAGCCTCCTGTGAGGGTGGTTGTGGGACATTCAGAACACCATAATAGTTTTAAACAAAACACGGGGGTTGTTGCAATGTGACACAATAATATCAGAAAAATGCTTCATTCTAGCAACTTTCACTGTTCTCTGATAAAAACGCCAACTGTCTCGTAATATTTGAAAAGACACCTGCAATTTGTCTTTTTTCCACTTACGCTCAGCTCTCCTGCATTCACGTCTAGCAGCGCGTGTAACGTCATTTAGCCATGGCTCAGGAATAGGTTTGGAGTGCCTTGTTTTCATCGGAGCCACAGTATCTAATATTGACAGACAAGTCGAGTTAAAGCGAGAGGAATAGTTCCTCGACATCTGCAGTAGGGCAAACATTCTCAGATGGGCTAGCCATCGAGTTCTGACTAAATGCAGCTGAGAACTGAGCAGCAGTGGAGGAATTTACAACACGACTGGCGTTGCGCAGGAGCGCACGACTTAACCACAGGACAAGACAGAGGGAAATCAAAAACAACAGGTTTATGGTCAGAAAATGTTGCATCACAAAGTGTCAGGTTCGAAACAGTAAAACCATGCGTTAAAACCAAGTCAAGAGTGTGCCCACATTCGTGTGTTGGACCAGATACACACTGCGTAAAATTAAAAGAATCAATGAGGTTTAAAAACTCTTTGGCCAACGGTTTATCCGAACAACACACGTGGATGTTAAAATCACCTATGATTAAAACGCGATCATATTTTGGCATTATTCCAGCCAAAAAGTCAGTAAAGTCTCCCATAAAGTCTTTATTGTATTTTGGCGGTCTGTATATAACCGCGCACAATAATGGGAGAGCAGTGCCAAGCTCAAACAAGTTCATTTCAAAGCTGGAATAGGATGCTGTCGGGCTGAGCTGTTTACAAATAAATTTTTTCTTGTAAACAGTCGCTAAGCCTCCCCCACGACCAGACGTCCGAGGGGAGTTAAAAAACATGCAGTCAGATGGTAAAAGTTCACATAGAGCGCTGGACTCACCGACAGACATCCAAGTTTCAGTAACGCAGAGAAAATCCAACTCGCTTGACGAAAAGAAATCCTTTAAAATGAATGTTTTGTTGGCTAGCAATCTAGCATTCACGAGGGCTATCCTAGCAAGAGCCGGCACCGCAGCTTTAGCCATCTGTGGAGCTCGACCAAGGGGCCGCAGGTTGTGGAGGTTTACCCCGCGTCGGAGGAGGCGAAAAGAGGTACGGCAAGTCGGTACCCCCTCATCCGAGCCAACCACTGGAATCAGGCAAGAGTTGATCGGGTCCCGGGAGCGCCATGCAACGAAGCGGTGACGTGGCAATTGAATATTCCCTAGAAAAGCCACAGGAGAGAGCGCCAAGCAGGCCTTGAGCTTAACCAGCTTTCCGCTACGCTTTCCACGGCGTCTGCGCCCTCTGCGTAAAGGTGGAGCCGGCACACGGCGCAGGTGAGCCGGTATACCAGATAGAAGCGGGGGGCAAGTTTCTTGTCCAACATTATGAAACTTAACCACGTTTCCAAAAGAGGTTCGCAGATTCAGAAGAGTTTGGCGATCATACACCAGCAGAGAGTTGACATTTCGTGTTAGAACAGACAGAGACAACAAAAACACAATTAAAGTTCGGAGATACAGACAGCCGGCCACACACACTGGCGCCATCATTCACATAGCAGCATGTGCTGTCCTCCATAACATCTGCCTAGGGGCAGGAGACATCATGGCCCCGGACAATGAGCCTGGGTTAGGACGAACCTGAGGACGACCCTGAGGACGACCCTGAGGACGACCCTGAGGACGAGCCTGAGGACGAGCTTGAGGACGAACCTGAGGACGAGCCTGAGGACGAACCTGAGGACGAGCCTGAGGACGAACCTGAGGACGAGCCTGAGGACGAACCTGAGGACGAGCCTGAGGACGATCCTGAGGACGAGCCTGAGGACGATCCTGAGGACGAGCCTGAGGACGAGCCTGAGGACGAGCCTGAGGGCGAGCCTGAGGACGAGCTTGAGGACGAACCTGAGGACGAGCCTGAGGACGAACCTGAGGACGAGCCTGAGGACGAACCTGAGGACGAACCTGAGGACGAGCCTGAGGACGACCCTGAGGACGAGCCTGAGGACGAGCCTGAGGACGAGCTTGAGGACGAACCTGAGGACGAGCCTGAGGACGAACCTGAGGACGAGCCTGAGGACGAACCTGAGGACGAACCTGAGGACGAGCCTGAGGACGAGCCTGAGGACGAGCCTGAGGACGAGCTTGAGGACGAACCTGAGGACGAGCCTGAGGACGAACCTGAGGACGAGCCTGAGGACGAACCTGAGGACGAACCTGAGGACGAGCCTGAGGACGAGCTTGAGGACGAGCCTGAGGACGAGCCTGAGGACGAACCTGAGGAGGAGCCTGAGGACGAGCTTGAGGACGAACCTGAGGACGAGCCTGAGGACGAGCCTGAGGACGAACCTGAGGACGAGCCTGAGGACGAGCCTGAGGACGAGCTTGAGGACGAGCCTGAGGACGAGCCTGAAGACGAACCTGAGGACGAGCCTGAGGACGAGCTTGAGGACGAAACCTGAGGACGAGCCTGAGGACGAACCTGAGGACGAGCCTGAGGACGAACCTGAGGACGAGCCTGAGGACGAGCCTGAGGACGAGCTTGAGGACGAGCCTGAGGACGAACCTGAGGACGAGCCTGAGGACGAGCTTGAGGACGAACCTGAGGACGAGCCTGAGGACGAACCTGAGGACGAGCCTGAGGACGAGCCTGAGGAGGACGAGCCTGAGGAGGACGAGCCTGAGGAGGACGAGCCTGAGGACGAGCCTGAGGACGAGCCTGAGGACGAGACTGAGGACGAACCTGAGGAGGACGAACCTGAGGAGGATGAGCCTGAGGACGAGCCTGAGTACGAACCTGAGGACGAGCCTGAGGACGAGCCTGAGGACGAGCCTGAGGACGAGCCTGAGGACAATCCTGAGGACGAGCCTGAGTACGAACCTGAGGAGGAGCCTGAGGAAGAGCCTGAGGACAAACCTTAGGAGGAGCCTGAGGACGAGCCTGAGGACGAACCTGAGGACGAGCCTGAGGACGAGCCTGAGGACGAGCCTGAGTACGAACCTGAGGAGGAGCCTGAGGAGGAGCCTGAGGAGGACGAACCTGAGGAGGAGCCTGAGGAGGACGAGCCTGAGGAGGACGAGCCTGAGGAGGACGAGCCTGAGGACGAACCTGAGGACGAGCCTGAGGACGAGCCTGAGGACGAGACTGAGGACGAACCTGAGGACGAGCCTGAGGACGAGCCTGAGGACGAGCCTGAGGACGAGCCTGAGGACGAGCCTGAGGAGGAGCCTGAGGACGAGCCTGAGGACGAGCCTGAGGAGGAGCCTGAGGACGAGCCTGAGGACGAGCCTGAGGACGAACCTGAGGACGAGCCTGAGGAGGAGCCTGAGGACGAGCCTGAGGACGAGCCTGAGGACGAGCCTGAGGACAATCCTGAGGACGACCCTGAGGACGAGCCTGAGGAGGAGCCTGAGGAGGACGAGCCTGAGGAGGACGAGCCTGAGGAGGACGAGCCTGAGGACGAGCCTGAGGACAAACCTTAGGAGGAGCCTGAGGAGGAGCCTGAGGACGAACCTGAGGACGAGCCTGAGGACGAACCTGAGGACGAGCCTGAGGAGGAGCCTGAGGACGAGCCTGAGGACGAGCCTGAGGACGAACCTGAGGACGAGCCTGAGGAGGAGCCTGAGGACGAGCCTGAGGACGAGCCTGAGGACGAGCCTGAGGACAATCCTGAGGACGACCCTGAGGACGAGCCTGAGGAGGAGCCTGAGGACGAGCCTGAGGACGAGCCTGAGGACAATCCTGAGGACGACCCTGAGGACGAGCCTGAGGACGAGCCTGAGGACGAGCCTGAGGACGAGCCTGAGGACAATCCTGAGGACGACCCTGAGGAGGAGCCTGAGGACGAACCTTAGGAGGAGCCTGAGGACGAGCCTGAGGACGAACCTGAGGACGACCCTGAGGACGAGCCTGAGGACGAACCTGAGGACGAACCTGAGGACGAGCCTGAGGACGAGCTTGAGGACGAACCTGAGGACGAGCCTGAGGACGAACCTGAGGACGAGCCTGAGGACGAGCTTGAGGACGAACCTGAGGACGAGCCTGAGGACGAACCTGAGGACGAGCCTGAGGACGAACCTGAGGACGAGCCTGAGGACGAGCTTGAGGACGAGCCTGAGGACGATCCTGAGGACGAACCTGAGGACGAGCCTGAGGACGAGCTTGAGGACGACCCTGAGGACGAGCCTGAGGACGAGCCTGAGGACGAGCTTGAGGATGAGCCTGAGGACGAGCCTGAGGACGAACCTGAGGACGAACCTGAGGACGAGCCTGAGGACGAGCTTGAGGATGAGCCTGAGGACGAGCCTGAGGACGAACCTGAGGATGAGCCTGAGGACGAGCTTGAGGACGAACCTGAGGACGAGCCTGAGGACGAACCTGAGGACGAGCCTGAGGACGAACCTGAGGACGAGCCTGAGGACGAGCCTGAGGACGAGCCTGAGGACGAACCTGAGGAGGAGCCTGAGGACGAGCCTGAGGACGATCCTGAGGACGATCCTGAGGACGAGCCTGAGGAGGATGAGCCTGAGGACGAGCCTGAGGACGAGCTTGAGGACGAGACTGAGGACGAGCCTGAGGACGAGCCTGAGGACGAACCTGAGGAGGACGAACCTGAGGAGGACGAGCCTGAGGAGGACGAGCCTGAGGAGGACGAGCCTGAGGAAGAGCCTGAGGACGAGACTGAGGACGAGCCTGAGGACGAGACTGAGGACGAGCCTGAGGACGAGCCTGAGGACGAACCTGAGGAGGACGAACCTGAGGAGGACGAGCCTGAGGAGGACGAGCCTGAGGAGGAAGAGCCTGAGGACGAGCCTGAGGACGAGCCTGAGGACAAACCTTAGGACGAACCTGAGGACGAACCTGAGGACGAACCTGAGGACGAGCCTGAGGACGATCCTGAGGACGACCCTGAGGACGAACCTGAGGACGAACCTGAGGACGAGCCTGAGGACGATCCTGAGGACGACCCTGAGGACGAGCCTGAGGAGGAGTCTGAGGACGAGCCTGAGGACGAGCCTGAGGACGAGCCTGAGGACAAACCTTAGGAGGAGCCTGAGGACGAGCCTGAGGACGAACCTGAGGACGAACCTGAGGACGAACCTGAGGACGATCCTGAGGAGGAGCCTGAGGACGAGCCTGAGGACGAACCTGAGGACGAACCTGAGGACGAACCTGAGGACGAGCCTGAGGACGATCCTGAGGACGACCCTGAGGACGATCCTGAGGACGAGCCTGAGGACGAGCCTGAGGAGGAGCCTGAGGACGAGCCTGAGGACGAGCCTGAGGACGAACCTGAGGACGAGCCTGAGGACGAGCCTGAGGACGAACCTGAGGAAGAGCCTGAGGACGAGCCTGAGGAGGAGCCTGAGGACGAGCCTGAGGACGAGCCTGAGGACGAGCCTGAGGACGAGCCTGAGGACGAACCTGAGGACGAGCCTGAGGACGAGGAGGAGATTGACCTGGAGACCGTCTGTGGAGCGCACTGGCGTGACCAGCTGCCTGCGGAGGTGTCTGCCCTGGAGGAGGTCCCTGCTGGCCATGATTTTTTATAACAGGTAAATTATTTAATAATTACTGATTTAAAATATTAGTGAAAATGTTATGTGTTTTACCGCTGTGAAATTATTGTGTGTCAAGGATTAATGCAAATAAGACTGAGGTAGTATGCTGTACATTTTTCAATATTCTTGCCTCTTCTGTCTTAGCGACATGGCAGCCATCGATTGCCCCAGCCCTGCAAACCCAGGCCATGGACGATGTGGTGGACAGTGACGACAGATCCCAACACTCTGGAGACCACCCCTGTATGAGGCCCCACTTTGCCAGCCAGAAGAGGAACACCAGGACCTTAATTTTGGCAGCCCACCTGTGCCTCCGCTCCTGGTCAGAAGGTCCAGCGACACTGCACAAGACTTCCTGCAGCGGGAATCAGGCTCTCTCCTGCTGGCTGAAAAACCTGTCCAGCACAGCACCAACACTGTAAATAGTTCTTAAATATTAATAAATGATTTACAGTTCATAATAATCTTACCTGTGCGTGTGTGTTGTTTTGTGATTTTATGTTTGTTGTAAAAGCTAAACACACACACTTTAATATATTTTAAAACATTTTTTTAAATTTTTTTAAATTATTTTTATCTACCAGCTTCTCTAAAATTGAAAACAGCTGCCTCCCTGTACGTTCTTACATCCTCCCTCCACATCTCAACAAACTCCTCCTCTCTGTCCTTCTTCCTCCTGCCACTACCTGCACCTCTTCTTCTTCTGCCTCACTCTCATCCCCAGCTGCACTTGGCCCTGCTGTGTCCTCAGGGATTGAGGCGATTAGGACGGGGGGGGGGGGGGTTTATTGAGGGCCTCTGTCCCAACGCCTCGTCCATGGGGACAAACCAGGGCCAGGTTGCAGCAGTGGGCCGTCCGGTCGCTCCCTGTCCTGTCCCTGGACACTTGCAATCCTTAAACAGTGGAAACCAGACAAAGGTCAACACAAAATCAAGCAAAAGTGTTTATTCTATTAAATAATAAATAACACATTTATATATTTCATTTGAAACGTCATGTACATACTTTGCATTTTTTTTTTAGGTTGTCCCATTTCTTTTTGGCCTGGAGGGGCGTGACCTTTCCCTGCAGGCCTAACTTCTCCAGCACTGTCCTAATCGTACAGAGAAGAGTACAACTTCAGTCTATAGTAGTTTTATAATAAACAGAAATTATGAATGTTTAGCAAGAAGACCCAGGGTTAATACAGTAATTTTTCAAAGTTTTTCAATAAGCATTGTTGTATGTGATTTTAACATGATCAAGTTTATAATGAAATGTGAAGAAATGTATCTGAACTAATCATGTGACCAGGACCTGACCCAGACTCAAGACGCCACAACAAGTGCAAGGGAACAATCTGTGCTGGAAATGTGTCCTTCATGGGAGCAGAAGTGATAACAGCCCCTCCTTTACAACTCGCACTGCTCTGCCTGAGAACTGGTTCAGATCCTGGACTATGCCCATATATGGAGTGGGTGGTATGAAGTTGAGCCTGGGATATATTCAGTGTGATAGGGACGGTCGTTGTTGGACGCCCAGCGTAAGCCCTGAGTAAGACGTAGGCGGCAGGGACAGATCCAACCCAGAGCTCTGTAATGTGGCTTATGACAATAAAAAGACAAAAGATAAAAGAAACTGATTGGAGTCTTTATTGATTAGAAAAAGAACACGTCAGCATGCAACATGTTCTGTCTGTATTAGTCTCAGTAATCTTTTAACCAATTGTGTTTGGAGAAACAAGCAACAAGAAAATTTATGCTCTTTCCAGTTTAGTATTTTTGTTGAAAGGCACATTTGGCAACAGTTATGTGACTCCAGCAGTGTTGTCCAGGCTTAAGCCGAGACGCTGTGGCTCATGTAGGTAAATTAATATGGACAGGTTCAATGTAGATACTGTTTCTAACCATAATGTTTTAAAGCAAGACAACAACAACAGTAATGTCAGCACTGATCTGATTTTTTTACAGTCCATCTGAGAGAGTCAACAGGAGTAAAGTATGCTCTACCCAGAGCTGTGTGGAGCTGACAGATTTAAAATAAGAGCCAGCTGAACACAGATGTATGGATGAGTGGGAGCTGCACACATAAAGCTATACATGTTTGAAAACAAGCCTTTAAACAGTTACCTTATCAGTCATCTAGATTATATTTTAACCATAAAGATGACTATGGATATAACGTTATAACAAACGTGTTGATGTTGCCTTACCTCCAAGCCACACTGGCCGAGTTTTTGGCTCCAGTGAAAAGGTGGTCGTGTTCCCCCCTTAGCTTTATAAATTGAGCCATGTGCTCCTTGCTCCCTAAAAGTAAAAAATAAATAAAAAAATTAGTTTTGCAGTCTGTCAAATTCCGAAAGTTTTAATGGGCTTTCCCAGCGGCTGTAATAAACTAACTCGCTAAACACTCAATCAAATTACCGATGTTAACCACAAGTTAAAACCTAACTATTTTAACATTGTAGAGGGGCTTTAAACCCCGTTGTTTTATTACACTGGTTTTGTTATTATTAGATTAAGTTTGAACCCCGTACTTACATTTAAAAGTGTACTCCTCCGCCGACGAGCAGCTCTCTCCGCCTGCCTCTGCCATCTTCGAACGTCAGACAAGCAGCGCGCAGTGAATCATGGGATATGTTGGGCCGCGAAGGATGCACCCGATGCAGCCTTCGTTCAGCGGGAAAGGAAGGCCGCATTCGAGGGCTGCATTTGAAGCAGCCTTCGAACTGGGACACTCGCGCTGACTGTGACGTAATCAGCCTCAAATGTAGCCGACGAAGGCTGCGGCCGTTGAATTGGACACAGCTACAGAGTTCATTAGGTAACAGATGAAGGGATAAGGCCAGAGTTGGTTTATTGCTGTGTTGTCAGCACAGAATAAGAGGAAAAAATGAGACAAACAATATTTTACTGCCACAAATTTGTAGTAGTAACCAGGGGCGGACTGGGACTGAAAAACAGCCCTGGAGTCTGGCCAGCCCCCCCCCCCCCCCCAAAAAAAAAAGAAGTTGTTTATGATAGTAAACTAAAAATCTTTAGATCTTCTAGTCATTTATTATCGTATTAAATAAAAAAAAAAAAACATAATTTCAAGACTTTAGGAAATTGTTTATGGTTGTACAAAGTAAATAAAAATAAAATAAATACATTTTAAAAAACTGACTGATCTGACTGAACTATTTCTAAACCAGGACTAAACCACACATGGTCCACACGTCAAATTCAAGTCCCTAAACTTTAATCATCAGGTTTAGACCTGGTTTTGTACAGGTTTAGTCCCGGATTTGAATCTGATTTGATCCTGGCACAGACCTGATTAAGACCTGGTTTTGTCCCTGTTTAGACCTAGTTTAAACCTGGTTTAGCTATAGTTTTGGACAGCATATACCTATTTAGTCCTGGATTACACTATGACTTATTATTGGAGGGCTTGGGAACATCCCTGGATTTAATTCACATTAGATATAGTTGCAATAGTAGGTTTAAAAGCTGTCATCTGGACTGGGTTTTAAAGTTGAAGACGTTTCACCTTTTATCCAAGAGGCTTTCTCAATTCTGAAATTTGACTGTAAGAGAGCTCTCTTTAAAACCAAGTCCAGATGACAGCTTTTAAACCTACTATTGCAATGGAATCAGCCTGGATGAATGAGAGTCTTCACAGCCATATTAGATATAATATTATTCTTATTATTCATATTGTTACTGTTATGAGAGTGTTTTAGAGCTATGTATAGGAAGTGGAATAAATATGTCGTAGCCACTTGCTCTATACACGGCTCTACCTGAGGTAAAACTTCATCTGGTTCTGTGGGTCCCTGAGCCTGAGCAGCGCTGGGCCCCCACCACACTCAGCCTCTTCATCCTCATGTTGTGCTGTACTGGTGGATGTGGCTTTAGCACTGCTGCTGTCAAACAGTTGTGTTATATTTTTACACTTGAACGCCTCACATGCAAGCGACTTAAGCTTCTTTTCCCTGACTTTCTCTGCTCCGCCCTTCTCCTTTCGTTTTATTAACCGTTTTTTATCCATTACGTAAATGCACCGCAGCCTCTGCTCACGCGCCACCGCCGTCTCCACGGCCGCCTGTCGGCCGCTTCTTGCAGGTTTGTTCGAGTGCCTGCTGCAATGAGTGGCTGCCATGGATGTATCCATGGTGGCTGCAGCTGTTCTGCTTTCTTCTTCTACTCTGCTGTTGCGCATCTGCGCGGCTGCGCCCTCTCTGGCCTGGTTGTGTATGTGTTTATGGAGTCTATGTAAAACGGCCCACCGGCCGTCTCAGCGACCGGCCGTTCTGTGATCCTCCAGAATGCACAGATGGCCAGTCCGCCCCTGGTAGTAACATAAAATAAACTAACCCTAACGTATGTGTCCTGAGTCGGACGCGCTCACCTTTTGCTATTTTTCAGTCTTCTAACAGACGTTCGCAAAGACGTTAACCCGCTAACGGTAGATAAACAAAAACTCTGCATATTGCCCTACCTCTGTGGTAATTTTTGTGTATTTATGCTAAGTGTTTTTAAAATAATCATGATATGAAAATAATTTTGATCGGGAAATGCGCAGGGGACACTCAGGTCACACTCGGGCGACGTTCTTTCAGTGATCTTAGTGTTTTTGTAGCTAACTTTGTCCGTCTTATGATTTTCTGATTAACGTTAGCTTAGTCCACAATCTTATTTTGAAAGACGGAAACAAGGTAACAGATGTGAAAATTTGTTAACGTAAATATCCCAGCCTTAAATTAGAGCCGAAAAATCCAACAAATAAGTCTGAAAAAGCCAGAAAGGTGAGCGTGTCCGACTCAGGGCCATAGCACTGCCGAGCTTAAACCTCGGACAAAAGCGCTATTTCATACGGCCGCAATAAAATATTTGTAAAAGAAACTATCCAACCAATATATCGTTATAAACGTAAGAAAATGTTCTTTTATTTTATACAATTTGCATTAATGAAGATAATAAATGAGCGAGTTTATGACTTGTTGAAGATAAAAAAGTAATAGAATTTTAGCTGAAAGTGTCCGACTCAGGACACACATACGTTAACCTTAACCAGTCTGACACATAAACTCATAGTTATCATCAAAGTGAGTATAAAGACTACACAATACTAAATACTATGTGCACCAGGGTTTCCATGGCAACATCCCACTAAACCACGCCCACCCAGGCCAAATGCCTGGATTTTATAGCCTCCCCATCAGAGTCCGATGCAATCTGAACAGCTGCAGGGCTTAGGAGTGTGACCTTTGACCTTATCAGAAACACTCAGTAAAGCTACAGTACATGCTTTAAAAGCTGTTTAACACATTTATCAACATATAAATGAACTTATATTTAAATACTAGTTAGTAATATTTATTCCCATTAGTTGATGCCATGGCTGCATTTTGGGTTTGGGAAGCAAGTGACAGTTTTCCCTGGGCGTATAAGGGACAAAGTGTCCAAAGCAGAGGAACTGACATCACTGGAACAGTAAATAACAGCGCCCTCCGCCTCAGTCAGGTTGAAGCTCTTTGATGTATAATAATGAACCAATGCAACTTTCACACGAGAAGCTTTTATTGAAATGGCCGTCCCCTGTAAAGGACAGTTTTATTGTACCCTTAAAGTTCAGACAAACAAGTTTTAATGGAAGTCAGTGGGACCAAAGTGGTCCTAAAGCTGTCAGTGTAAAGTCTGTACCCAGTGTGAAACAAAACATCAGGGACCTCATGTTGTATTTACGTGTGTACAAAGTAATGACCCACAGCAACACTGTTCTTAAGAAACCGCGTGTCTTCTATGAGCTTTGATTAAAGCAGATGTCCAAAGTGCAGCCCAGGGGCCATCTGTGGCACAGGTCAAGCTTTCATATGGCGCTCAGCTCAGTGTTTCTGTAGCTTTGTCTGTACTTTTAATTGCATCTAAAACTCTCTGCCTTGTGACTTCTAATTTGTTTGTCGAAAAATAATTACAGTTGCAGTTTTTACGTTCAAAAATGTTATTTTGTTGGGACTTAGATTAGGTTAGACTGAACTTTTGTCATGATCCATGTCTGTGTTCTGTTCTGTATGTTTTGTTTCCCTTGTGTTTTATTTTGTAGTCTGGTTAGTCCTTGTGTTTTTCTGTTTTACTTCCAGTCTCCTGTGTTTCCTGCCTGTGTGATTGCCTGCCCCGCCCTGATGTGTTTCATCTGTGTAACCCTAGTTTATTTATGCTGCGTTCATGACACAATCTGAATCTGAGAAGTCCCGACTTAAAAAAGCCGACTTCCGAAAAACGTCCATTCAGGAGTTCAGCTCGGAAAACACGTGGATCAGCACAATAACAACAAAACCATATTTGCATTTTCATGTTGTTTTATAGGAAACAAATAAATCCCTTGATGTTTGGTGTGGCACTGAGTTATATCAGGGGAGGTTTCTGTTTCTACTTTAGTCATTTACTGATAAATGAACATTCAGAGATGTTTCTGCAGAGCTGTAGCACTCAGAACTTCATTCATTTTATAAAGATGAGGACATTTTTGCAGAAGTCTGAGATCTGTTGTTTTCAAAAACAATTATCTCTGTGTAACCACACTGTTTACCTCTCACAGAGGGAGGCCGAGGATTGTGACGTCAAGCTCAGGAACTCAGAGTCCAACACTTCCGCACAAGTTTCAGAGCAAAAATTCCGACCCGAGACAGCGTTTTTCTGACTCGGAGGTCGGAATTTCCGAGATTCCGATGTATCATGAACACAGCATTAGTCCCTGTGTTTTCCACAGTTCTTTGTCGTGTCATTGTCTATGTCAGTGTCATGTCTGAGTCTGCCCTTGCGTTCCCTGTGTCTCCTGGCTTCCGTTTTTTCAGTGAGTTTGATTTTGTATTTTATGTATGTATGTTTTGTATTTTTTTCCTTTGTGCCTCGTGCCCCAACCTGACAACTTGATAAGGCTCTTAATGTCACAACCGTGCTGACCTCCTGTCCCAGCTTTTATTTTGATATACTCCTTCCTGTGTAGCCTTAATATGCCTCAACTTGACACTCCTCACCAGAAGCCTGATTGTTTTCAACTGTTCCTCATTTCCTGTGCTCTATAAAAGCAGCTCTGCCCTGCTCCTCAGCCAGAGTGAAACTCACCCTGAGCACTCTCCAGCCGCTGAAGCTGAACCCTGTCCCTGCCCCCGCCTCTGCTCCTGCCTCTGCCCCTGCCTGTTACCTGACCTCTGCCCCTGCCTCTGCTCCTGCCTCTGCCCCTGCCTGTTACCTGACCTCTGCCCCTGCTTCTGCCCCTGCTTCTGCCCCTGCCTCTGTCCCTGCCTCTGCCTCTGCCCCTGCTTCTGCCCCTGCCCCTGTTCCTGCCCCTGCCTCTGCCTCTGCCCCTGCCTCTGTCCCTGCCTCTGCCTCTGCCCCTTCCTCTGCCCCTGCTTCTGCCCCTGCCTCTGTTCCTGCCTCTGCCTCTGCCCCTGCCTCTGCCCCTGCCTCTGCTTCTGCCCCTGCCTCTGCCTCTGCCCCTGCCTCTGCCCCGGCCTCTGCCCCTGCCTCTGCTTCTGCCCCTGCCTCTGCCTCTGCCCCTGCCTCTGCCCCGGCCTCTGCCCGTGCTTCTGCTCCTGCTTCTGCCCCTGCCTCTGCCCCTGCCTGTTACCTGACCTCTGCCCCTTCCTCTGCCTCTGCCTCTGCCCCAGCCTCTGCCCCTGCCCCTGCCCCAGCCTCTGCCCCAGCCTCTGCCCCTGCCTCTGCCTCTGCCCCTGCCTCTGCCCCTGCCCCTGCCTCTGCCTCTGCCCCTGCCTCTGCCCCTGACCTCTGCCCCTGCCTCTGCCTCTGCCCCTGCCTCTGCCCCGGCCTCTGCCCCTGCCTCTGCTTCTGCCCCTGCCTCTGCCCCTACCTCTGCTTCTGCCCCTGCCTCTGCCCCTGCCTCTGCCTCTGCCCCTGCCTCTGCCCCTGCCTCTGCCCCTGACCTCTGCCCCTGCCTCTGCCCCTGACCTCTGCCCCTGCCTCTGCTTCTGCCCCTGCCTCTGCCCCTGCCTCTGCCTCTGCCCCTGCCCCTGCCTCTGCCCCTGACCTCTGCCCCTGCCCCTGCCTCTGCCTCTGCCCCTGCCCCTGACCTCTGCCCCTGCCCCTGCCCCTGCCTCTGCCCCTGACCTCTGCCCCTGCCTCTGCCCCTGACCTCTGCCCCTGCCTCTGCCTCTGCCTCTGCCCCTGCCTCTGCCCCTGCCCCTGACCTCTGCCCCTGCCCCTGCCTCTGCCCCTGACCTCTGCCCCTGCCCCTGCCCCTGCCTCTGCCTCTGCCCCTGCCCCTGCCTCTGCCCCTGCGCCTGCCTCTGCCCCGGCCTCTGCCCCTGCCTCTGCCCCTGCTTCTGCCTCTGCCCCTGCCTCTGCCCCTGCCCCTGCCTCTGCCCCTGCCCCTGCCTCTGCCCCTGCCTCTGCCCCTGCCCCTGCCTCTGCCCCTGCCTCTGCCCCCGCCTCTGCCCCGGCCTCTGCCCCGGCCTCTGCCCCTGCCTCTGCCCCTGCCTCTGCCCCTGCCTCTGCCCCTGCCTCTCCCCCTGCTTCTGCCTCTGCCCCTGCCTCTGCCCCGGCCTCTGCCCCTGCTTCTGCCCCTGCCTCTGCCCCTACCTCTGCTTCTGCCCCTGCCTCTGCCCCTGCCTCTGCCCCTGCCTCTGCCCCTCCCCTGCCTCTGCCCCTGCCTCTGCCCCTGCCCCTGCCTCTGCCCCTGCCTCTGCCCCGGCCTCTGCTCCTGCCCCTGCCTCTGCCCCTGCCTCTGCCCCTGCCTCTGCCTCTGCCCCTGCCTCTGCCCCTCCCCTGCCTCTGCCCCTGCCTCTGCCCCGGCCTCTGCTCCTGCCCCTGCCTCTGCCCCTACTCCTGCCTCTGCCTCTGCCCCTGCCTCTGCCCCTCCCCTGCCTCTGCCCCGGCCTCTGCCCCTGCCTCTGCCCCTGCCTCTGCCTCTGCCCCGGCCCCTGCCTCTGCCCCTGCCTCTGCCCCTGCCTCTGCCCCGGCCTCTGCCCCTGCCTCTGCCCCTGCCTCTGCCCCTGCCTCTGCCCCGGCCTCTGCCCCTGCCTCTGCCCCTGCCTCTGCCCCTCCCCTGCCTCTGCCCCTGCCTCTGCCCCGGCCTCTGCTCCTGCCCCTGCCTCTGCCCCTGCCTCTTCCTCTGCCCCTGCCCCTGCCTCTGCCTCTGCCCCTGCCTCTGCCCCAGCCTCTGCCCCTGCCCCTGCCTCTGCCCCTTCCTCTGCCCCTGCCTCTGCCCCTGCCTCTGCCCCAGCCTCTGCCCCTGCCCCTGCCTCTGCCCCTTCCTCTGCCCCTGCCTCTGCCCCTGCCTCTGCCCCAGCCTCTGCCCCTGCCCCTGCCTCTGCCCCTTCCTCTGCCCCTGCCTCTGCCCCTTCCTCTGCCCCTGCCTCTTCCTCTGCCCCTGCCCCTGCCTCTGCCCCTGCCCCTGCCTCTGCCTCTGCCCCTGCCCCTGCCTCTGCCCCTTCCTCTGCCCCTGCCTCTTCCTCTGCCCCTGCCCCTGCCTCTGCCCCTGCCCCTGCCTCTGCCTCTGCCCCTGCCTCTGCCCCTGCCCCTGCCCCTGCCCCTGCCTCTGCCCCTGCCTCTGCCCCTGCCCCTGCCCCTGCCTCTGCCCCTGCCTCTGCCCCTGCCCCTGCCTCTGCCCCTGCCCCTGCCCCTGCCTCTGCCCCTGCCTCTGCCCCTGCCTCTGCCCCTGCCTCTGCCCCTGCCCCTGCCTCTTCCTCTGCCCCTGCCCCTGCCTCTGCCCCTGCCCCTGCCTCTGCCTCTGCCCCTGCCTCTGCCCCTGCCTCTGCCCCTGCCCCTGCCCCTGCCTCTGCCCCTGCCTCTGCCCCTGCCTCTGCCCCTGCCCCTGCCCCTGCCTCTGCCCCTGCCTCTGCCCCTGCCCCTGCCTCTGCCTCTGCCCCTGCCCCTGCCTCTTCCTCTGCCCCTGCCTCTGCCCCTGCCTCTGCCCCTGCCCCTGCCTCTGCCTCTGCCTCTGCCCCTCCCCTGCCTCTGCCCCTGCCTCTGCCCCGGCCTCTGCTCCTGCCCCTGCCTCTGCCCCTGCCTCTGGTTCTGCCCCTGCCTCTGCCCCTGCCTCTGCCCCGGCCTCTGCTCCTGCCCCTGCCTCTGCCCCAGCCTCTGCCCCTGCCCCTGCCTCTGCCCCTTCCTCTGCCCCTGCCTCTGCCCCTGCCTCTGCCCCTTCCTCTGCCCCTGCCTCTTCCTCTGCCCCTGCCCCTGCCTCTGCCTCTGCCCCTGCCTCTGCCCCAGCCTCTGCCCCTGCCCCTGCCTCTGCCCCTTCCTCTGCCCCTGCCTCTGCCCCTGCCTCTGCCCCAGCCTCTGCCCCTGCCCCTGCCTCTGCCCCTTCCTCTGCCCCTGCCTCTGCCCCTGCCTCTGCCCCTTCCTCTGCCCCTGCCTCTTCCTCTGCCCCTGCCCCTGCCTCTGCCCCTGCCCCTGCCTCTGCCTCTTCCTCTGCCCCTGCCCCTGCCTCTGCCCCTGCCCCTGCCCCTGCCTCTGCCTCTGCCCCTGCCCCTGCCCCTGCCCCTGCCTCTGCCCCTGCCTCTGCCCCTGCCCCTGCCTCTGCCTCTGCCCCTGCCCCTGCCTGTTACCTGACCTCTGCCTTCGCCCAGGGCTTATTTTGTAAATCAATCGATGCTGGAACAAAAACTGCGCTTTGACTCGGACTCCATCAGAACAACACTGACAGAGGAACATACACACAACACAATGCTCAGGCGCACACCAAAATACCAAGCAACTGCTAATTCATACTCAATTTTAAATTGTATTTTAACATATTTGTTAACATTATTAACGTTTCACTTCAGTGTAATGTGTCAGTGTCTGTGACTGAGGCCCCCAGTCACAGACCGACTGTGGCCCCCAGTCACAGACCTGTGGCCCGCAGTCACAGACCTGTGGCCCCCAGTCACAGACCGACTGTGGCCCCCAGTCACAGACCTGTGGCCCCCAGTCACAGACCGACTGTGGCCCCCAGTCACAGACCTGTGGCCCGCAGTCACAGACCTGTGGCCCGCAGTCACAGACCTGTGGCCCCCAGTCACAGACCGACTGTGGCCCCCAGTCACAGACCTGTGGCCCGCAGTCACAGACCTGTGGCCCCCAGTCACAGACCGACTGTGGCCCCCAGTCACAGACCTGTGGCCCGCAGTCACAGACCTGTGGCCCCCAGTCACAGACCGACTGTGGCCCCCAGTCACAGACCTGTGGCCCGCAGTCACAGACCTGTGGCCCCCAGTCACAGACCGACTGTGGCCCCCAGTCACAGACCTGTGGCCCGCAGTCACAGACCTGTGGCCCCCAGTCACAGACCTGTGGCCCGCAGTCACAGACCTGTGGCCCCCAGTCACAGACCGACTGTGGCCCCCAGTCACAGACCTGTGGCCCGCAGTCACAGACCTGTGGCCCCCAGTCACAGACCTGTGGCCCCCAGTCACAGACCTGTGGCCCCCAGTCACAGACCGACTGTGGCCCCCAGTCACAGACCTGTGGCCCGCAGTCACAGACCTGTGGCCCCCAGTCACAGACCTGTGGCCTCCAGTCACAGACCTGTGGCCCGCAGTCACAGACCTGTGGCCCCCAGTCACAGACCTGTGGCCCGCAGTCACAGACCTGTGGCCCCCAGTCACAGACCTGTGGCCTCCAGTCACAGACCTGTGGCCCGCAGTCACAGACCTGTGGCCCCCAGTCACAGACCTGTGGCCCGCAGTCACAGACCTGTGGCCCCCAGTCACAGACCTGTGGCCTCCAGTCACAGACCTGTGGCCCCCAGTCACAGACCTGTGGCCCCCAGTCTGAGGCAAGAACACAGACAGAGCCCTGCAGCCTGTGATCTGTATAAACAAAGTCTAGACTGGGAAAGTGAGCACACAGCAGCAGTAAACTTTCAGCCTAATCATGTTTCTCCTTTTGCTTTCTCTTCTTTTTAGTGACTGTTGTGGAGCGCAGTCTTCTCTGGTCAGTGGTGTTTCCAAGCTCTTCTGTGGCTCTGTGCGGCTCTGTGCGGCTCTGTCCGGCTCTGTGCGGCTCTGTCCGGCTCTGTCCGGCTCTGTCCGGCTCTGTCCGGCTCTGTGTGGCTCTGTGCGGCTCTGTCCGGCTCTGTCCGGCTCTGTCCGGCTCTGTCCGGCTCTGTCCGGCTCTGTGCGGCTCTGTCCGGCTCTGTCCGGCTCTGTCCGGCTCTGTGCGGCTCTGTCCGGCTCTGTCCGGCTCTGTCCGGCTCTGTCCGGCTCTGTCCGGCTCTGTGCGGCTCTGTCCGGCTCTGTCCGGCTCTGTGCGGCTCTGTCCGGCTCTGTGTGGCTCTGTGCGGCTCTGTCCGGCTCTGTGGATGCAGCGGGGATTGGGTGGGGTCAGGGGGACATCTCAAGGTAGCACAGTGGTACTGCTGTACACCTGCAGGGGCCGCTGGTGTTAACAGCGGTGAATAAATCTTTCAGTTTGACGTGAAAGTCTTTTCCACCAGATGCCCTGTACACTCTATAGACACGAATTACAGCGGGGACAGTCTGTGTTGAAGCGCATTATTGTGAAGGGCTCCAGCGGAAATGAAATGTGGCTTTTATGTTTAAAACATATGCATTTCTGTGTAATTACACCTCCGACCTTCAACACAGGTTTACGAGCTCAAAAAAGTCAAATGTAGTCAACACTTTGTTCTGAGTTGTGTCTGAGTTAGCGGATCCAAGCTAACATTTGGATCGGACCACGTCAAAATAAGGGAGGTTCCGGATCCTGTTCCGGCAAGATCCAGCTCAAATTAAGCCCTGCCTTCGCCTGCTCTCTTGGATATTGTGACACTTAATACAGAATAAAGTGCAGAAAGCAAGACACTAAAGTTTGCATGCATTGTAAACAAAAAGATGCAAGACAAAGGTGGCTTCTTTTAGATTGGGAAATTCAGAGATTGTGTGATTCAGAGAAAATAATTTATACTTATTTGGCTTTTGAAAAACAAAATACTTTAAACAGTTTTATTTATTCTGTATATGCGTTCACTTCTTAGAAAATATCAGGAGGTCCTTGAAGATTTTCACATCTTCAGACTTGCCCCCCCCCCCCCCCCCTGCCTAGATTAAAGGTCCTGGCTCAGTCTCAGCCCATTTCTTATTTTGTTCACGTTGTTGAGTCCTAGCAGGAGTTCTGATGGCTCTGAGAGCGTGGGCTGTGTCTGGTTAACAAAGTCCTGAATTAAACCCAGGTGAACGTGCGCACCTTGGGATGGCCTGGAGCGCTTCAGTGTTGGTACTTTTGTGTGTTTTTGCTGCTGGTTGGAAAAAGAGTTCCTTCCTGAAAACACTCCTGTGTGGGGTCAAAAGTCATGCTACATGTGTGTCTCTAAATGAACCTGAGGTGACCAGATTTTTACTGGGACACATATTTTTACATACGTTGAATATACACTAACCATGGTGCATTTGAACTCACCAAGGGCCAAAAAACCTGCTGAGATTCATACAATTTCTGTCATCATGTAATTAAAATACATGAAGCTGGAGCTTAAAGTTACACTGTGTAACTTTTCTCCTAAATATGTGGGGCATCTGACTTGTTTTTGTGATTTTTTGAGCGAGGCCTGAGGTGGATCTGTTGCTCCGAGCGGGGCTTCTGTTCTGAGAAACCGCCCTCGCAACTTGGCCGGGAGCGCTCCGCTGTTCAGGAAGAGTCACGTGACAGGGAACGACTTGAGGCGCAGTATAACCAGGAAGCTACTTTTAGCGTTGTTATTTTCGCCAGTTCGTCAGGGCCGAAGGACACAAGAAGATGAAGACAATGTCGGACGAGGCAAGAAAAAGAAAATGTGAAAGGGACCGCACCAGATCGCAGACAAGAGTCAACATCGGACAGACTTTTGCTCGCTGGCGTCAGATGAGAGACAGAGAAGGCTGCAAATCAGATCACGTTTTTGTTTCTTTATTGTTGGGCAGGTAAATTAGCCTCTTTATTTTTTCTTTAGAACGTGCTTTTTCATACAGTTATTAGTTGTTTTAATGCGACCATTGCGCGATAAGCTAACGCTAGCGCTAACTCTATAGAAGATCCAATCCACACAAGTGGTTACAGAAGTTTATACAGTAAATATGAATGCACTCTCTAGTCCCATTGTTAGTTTGACGTAACGCAGCTCGCACAGTTTCAGAAGGAGGAGGGGCCCTAGTGTTTACGTTTTGCGACGGTGCAGTGGCACCTGTGGCCTCTAGAGGCGCAAGACCGGGAATCTTACACAGTGTAACTTTAAGTTTTGCATTTTAATTGCAATTCAAACAATAAAACAATGACATTGTAAATATTAAGATAGGTTTATTGTCACATGCACAGCCACACGCTCTCCAGAGGGAGGAGCGGTTTTTACTAACAAAAGCCTCTACACAAGTTTTCTTTGCTTTTCACTTGGTTAAAATGCAGAAAACTGGGACATGGTTTGTTGAAAACTGGGACATGAGAGACTTTTTACAGATCTGTCCTGGGACATGGGACAAGGCGCACGTCTGGTCACCCTAAACTAACCTCAAACAATAACACAAGGCATCTTAACATAATCCAACTTGCTTTCTTACACCGCAAACATAAATTATTTCTGAATCTTTCATGTACCAAGACAGATTTTACTCATAATATAAAGAAACGTTCAGGCATCCTGTTTTCTGTACATGCTGCCGAGCCCTGCCATGACAAAGGAGAAAAAGCAGAAAAAGTCGAAAAGTAAAAAGTTGTGTATTATTGTTGAGTGAAGTGAAGCTGAAGTGAGTCGACGCCTGGAAACAAAAACAGTAACACATGGTCCGTTCTTTACGTGATGGCACAAACTGAACCGTTTTTTACGACAACCTCAAGCTCAAACCGCTTTATTTTATTAAAGCTCCAGACCAAAAACGATGCTAAAATTAAACTGTAATTATGTTAGAACAGACCGCTGTGCACCAGAAGACATGGTTCTCAAATAAAGAATGATAATTACTGATAACTCCGTCTGAACGGCTGAAGGGTGTGTTCAGGGACGCTAAACAAAACCGGTCGGTGAAGACGGCAGACATCTGAGCTGTGGGTAATATTCTCTTTATCAGGTTTGATCATTTATATTTATAAATAATTTTATTTAATTTTAGTTTCATGATTTTTTATGATTTTTCCAAGTTGAGTACTCGTCCTCCTAGGCAGGTGTTTGTTTTTGTTTTGTTTTCTTTTCTCTTTTCTTGTGTCCGCAGTTTATAGCTGTGGTTTTTGCCTAAATAAAAATATAAAAAATGTTTTGGTAAAGTCAAAGTCTCTCTCCTCTTCCTCTCTGCTCCTCATCTCCTCTCTCCTCCTCCTCTCTCCTCCTCTCTCCTCCTCCTCTCTCCTCCTCATCTCTCCTCCTCATCTCCTCTCTCCTCCTCCTCTCTCCTCCTCTCTCCTCCTCCTTTCTGCTCCTCTCTGCTCCTCTCTCCTACTCTCCTCCTCTCTCCTCCTCCTCTCCTCCTCTCTCCTCCTCCTCTCTGCTCCTCTCTCCTCCTCCTCTCTCCCAAAAAAAGGGGGGGGGGGCTTCAGAGGAGGGGGGGAGACGCACCGTGAATAGGCCTCGCGGGGGCAGCGTCTACAATTTCGCATACGGGCACAATTCCTTGAGCTATTAGTCTGTCGCTCCCTCCTATTCTTTCGTTAATTCTCTCGCTTTCATTCCCTCGGATTTCTTTCCCTACTGCTCGTGCGTCTTATGTTTGCCAGACGCTCTCTTGTTCCTTCCTATTTACTCCTTTTCCGATCCGGGCTTATTCTCCTCGGATCCTCGGGTGAACGGGGCCATCGCTCCCTTCATCCTATTCGTTTTTGCCCTTGCGCTTGTCTTCTCCGTGTCGGTCCCCTTCTAGCGCTC